>CAOKZL010003411.1:0-99824 GCA_948472985.1 Iguana delicatissima | reverse complement strand
ATTTCCCTGTCAGCAGAAAATTCAGCCGTGGGCAAGATCCTCAGTGCATTAATATTTATTATTTCTAAAATGTTCTGATGCCATGTGCTGCACAACAATGGAATGTTTTTTTTAAAAAAACAACTGCCTGCAAGGTAAAAGTCTTACCAAATATTCTGTACACTTGCCATTATGAAATAATTTTATAGAACTGCTTGTGCATACACCTGTGTGCACACACAAACACACATGAGAATATTTTCAGTCTTTTCAGTAACTTCACTCAAGATGTGTAAATTTGGACAGGAGACATATTTTATTTTATTATTATTTATTCCTGCTGGGTTCCTATTCTTCAGATGCCACACAACAAAAAGAAATTTAACAGGAGAAACAATTACTGTAAGTAAATTTTCAAGCTAAAGAAAGTTAATCATGATCAGAAGAAATTTTAATTGTAGGATCATTGTCCATATACTGTACTGTCAATATAGCATTGAATATTACAAAACTAAAATATTAATCTAATGGAGTAAAGCCTGTCCTATAGCATACACTGCAGAGCTGACTGAGGAAGCAAGTCTGCTCTGCTGCGCACACCCTGTAACGATTCACCTTGCTCAAGAAGAACCACATTCAGTCACCGAAGAATAGATGCATGTCCTAGTACATTGGATGTAATTTACATACACTTTGTAACCCTACTCTAAATACTGTTCTAATGCAAATCACAGCGCTGTTATCAGGTTCATCAATGTTTAACTTAACTTTATTGTGCATGACCTTATTGAGCCTGCTTGTTTTTTGTTGTTCAAGAGTCTCTGTTTTTGAGCACTGTTGAGCACTATGCAACCATTTGTTGTTGTTGTATACCTTCAAGTCAATTGCAACCTATGCCAAACATACGGTATTCTACGGTATTCTTGGAAAGTTTTATTCTAAGGAGGGTTTCCATTGCCACCTTCTTGGCCTGAGAGAATGAGACTTGCCCAGAATCATGCAGTGGGTTTCCATGGCTGAGCAAGGACCTGAATCATGGTCTCCCAGAGCTCTACTCCAGCCCTCAAACCTCACACCACACTAGCTCTCACTGTGCAACTGTAAGTGCTGGTTAACATCTTCCAAGCCTCTAAAATACCCTAAAGGCACCAGATCCTGTCTAATCTTGGAAGCTAAGCAGGGTCAACCCTGGTTAGTACTTGGGTTGAAGGCTACCAGTGAATACCTGGTGCTGTAGGATACATTTTAGGGGAAGGAACTGGCAAAACCTGAGTATTCCTTGCCCATGTGATTCACAGGGTTGCCATAAGATGACAGGTGACTTGAAGGCACACACACAAACATCTTCCACAACTAATTTACTGAGCATTATAGACCAATCCCATATTTACTCTTAATCCCAGGCATGGATTTATGGTACCACCCAACAGGGAGAGTTCTATGGATACTACAGACCGCTAAAAAGAAAGACAAGTGAATGGACATGAGAGCCAATTGTGCCTGAACTCTCACTAGAAGCCAAGATGACTATTGTGTTGGATATGTCATGAGATGGGATGGCTCACTGGGAAAAATGATAATGCTCAGTAAAAGTGGGAGGCTGTAGGAAAAGAGGAAGATTGCTCTACAAGTGGATTTATTCAATCTAGGATGCCACAGCCCTGAGTTTGCATGATCTGAGCAGGGCAGGGGCTTGTGAAGGTCTCTCACTGATAGGGTTGACATAAGTCAATGTAGATATGATGGCAAATAACAACAGCAGCAGAAGCAGCATGGTTATCATCTCAAGTTCAGGATGGCAGGGGAAAAACATGTGACTAGAAAACCTCCGGATCACATGAAAACAACAGATTATATCCCCAAGATCTCTGGAAATGTGACCAGTGCTCATCATCCACGTCCTATGCCAACAGCAATGCTCCCATACATCCCACACAAATAAGCTTGTGACAAACCAAACCATACCCATTGTGCTCACAAACACACAAAATGCTGCTGCAACACTTTCATACCTTCTTAAGCAGGAGCCCTGCAGAAAACAAACACAAGGAGTCAAGTGCCACTTGGGTTGAAAAATACTCTTTCCCCCCAAGTAACCAATTGGAGGCTCTAGGACATGCAACACACATTTTTCGCATGTCTGGAGATGGGAGTGAAGGTGGAGGAAGAAGTCATGTTAGGGGAGAAGAGAGGGAGGTCCTGGGATTGAAACCCATACCGCAAGATCAGCACAGCAGTTCCCCAACTGATGGATTTGGAAGGAGTGGTTCCCATCTCACCCTGCTCCTTGGGCTCCCTGTGCCATGAGGGTGTCCACCTTTAAGGATGCACAAGTGAGATGGATGCAACTGTCCTCCATCATTCTCCATAATGCAGACAGGCCCATCTCCATACAAAAGAATACATGAATACCCTCTGACGTCAGAATGTAATGTTCAAAAAACAGTGGGAGAACAGCACAGGCTTCCAGGACATTCTGTTACTGACCTTAAAGTAGCAACTTCAAAAGAAGACAGAGAGTGCTGCGCTACAATTTTAATAGGAGGTTCTAGTCTTTCATCGGAGGCTTGACTAGCACTGAAATGAGATTGTTCTGTACGTGTAGGTGAGGTGGGGTGGTAGAGAAATCTTATCCTTTGCTTCAGGCAGCAAAATGTCTTGTCTCTGGTGAGGCCTGGACTATGTTTACATGATATTTCCATTCCCTAGACAGTATCAGAATGGCTTAAATATTTAAAAGTACAGTTTGTTCCCACTTTGTGGAGACAATGTATAATAATAATAATAATAATACCACGCTCTTTTAGATTATGTCTGTTCCAAATTTTGAATTCCTAATTTCTGTGGAAATTAATATTAATTACAAGCACCCTTCCTTTAAAGAATGTATATCACAATTCTGTATCCCATAATTTGTTAAAAAAAATCCTTCCTGCTCTATGCACAGTTTCTTTTGTTCATTGTTAGATTTTCACTTTCATTATTACAGTGCGGGGGAAATTTTGTTAATCTCCTAGTAAAAAAATAAGTCTGGAGAGATCTTTTCAGTTCTGGCACATCCACCAATAACAGTCTAATGGAAACTATAAATCCGCTCAGCCGATCTGCAAGCCAGATAATAGATAAATAGCAGAAATTAAGGATTATCTTGAAAATGACATGGAAATATTTACTTTGCTATTTTAAGTGGTTTGTCTAGCTGCTCCCCAGCAGATGCAGAGGGGGGAAAAGGACTCTGAGAAGGAAGCTAAGGATCTGTGACATTCATCCTTATTTCTAGAAGCAAAATAAATTCTTCTCAGTAAACTTGAACCATGCTGCCAAGTCAACACAGCTTATCCATGTGGATGTAGGCAGTAGATCCACTGGGCATATAATTTCATCAGAGAAGGTTATTTTTAGCATTCCACATATATGTATATTATTCTGCTGCCAATTACAATTATTTGTTGGAGTAATTCCAACTCATAAGGGAATAGTTCATATTCATTAGATTCCTCTGAGGAAAAAGAACAGAAGTACGAGCAGTAACTATGGTAATTTTAACCTAGAAAGCTTGTAAAATATAAAAAATAAATACAGTAGAGTCTCAGTTATCCAACATAAACGAGCGGGCTGATTGTCGGATACCCGAAATGTCGGATAATCCGGAGGCCCATGGCAGCCGCCGTTTTGGGGCGTGTCTGGGGGCGTATCTGGGCGTGTCTGGGGGCATGGAAATGCCTACAGCCATGCCCCCAGGCAGCCGCAACATCGGATAATCTGGAATGTCGGATGAACGAAGGTCGGATAACTGAGACTCTACTGTACATTAGAATTGTAATCTGATAGGCAGAATGAAATATGTTAGATGAAAGGAGGGACAGGGAGATATCATACAGTACAAACATGATATTATATGCCAAATATATTATATACAAAAATGGTGTTACACAACATACTTCAATGATGAAAACGTTTTATATTTCATGTACTTTCCCAAGTCCTAAACAGACTAGAACTTTCTACCTGCCAGGCTGAATCTACCTTTGTGTGGGCCCTGAAGTGTGCTCCCGCCATTGGACTTGTAGGTTTTCCCCATTGCAGGAGGGGACAAATTGCTCAAGCAACTCTCACTTTTCCTTCACCCTCTCTCAATAATGAAAGTCTACTATCAGCAAGTGGAAGGACTGGCCCTACCATTAGAAAAAAGTAAGGCAGCCTCCACAGGCATGAATGCCATAAAAGGGGGGCAAACCGTTAAATCTGGATGTTGGATGATGATAATAGCAGCAATAATAGTTCTTTGATAATAATGGTATATAATGATGTGCGGGGGATGAGATACTTGTGAGATTTTCTGCCTCAGGTCTTGAAATAACCTAACTAACCATAGGTAGTATGTACTTTGACTCGGGCCAAGTGTGGGGCTCTGCCTTTTGCTGCTGTAGCTGAAGGATCAAAATAGCTTAGGCCAACACTGTCAGACAGGCAGGACATCCTCACACATAAAAAAGAGAGGAGGAAGAAGCAGTGGTGCTAACAGTGCTGACAGAAGCATTCATATGGCTAGAGAAGAGAATACATAAGCAGAGAAGAGGAAGCTCTGAGCAACTACCTGACTGCACCAAATGATGGTGCCACCAGGCCAGGTCTCTGCTGGCAAAATTTCTTCCTGCAACAAAGATTTTTCCTCAAGGCCTCTGTTCAACAGCAACATAGGGAGCTAACCCCGTTAGCAGATCCCATCCCGGGGAGTATAATTTTAATATAAAAATGCATCTTAGCCAGAGGTGATTGAGCTGATGCATAGATAGTCAGGCTAGCAATCAGACAAAAGATCAAAGACTCGAAATTTCCTCTGTCACGTCTCCATAGGAAACCTCGGAAAAGCACATAAGCACAGGTAATGGGCCATCAGCACAACAATACTTTGGGGAGATTGCCTGATTTCCCCCCAGAATGCTTGGAACAAAGCGAGACATATCAAAGCAAGGTCCAGTTACATGGTGCGACCATCAGGCAGCCATCAGACAGGCATCAGGTAGCCTTCAGGCAGTTGTCACACCACCTTCATCCTTCAGTTTTGGCCATTATCCTTTCTGTGGAGACGGTCTGCCTCCAAGGCATGTTTAGCCCTATAACTAGACCCCCTTTCTGAGACTCCATTTTGGAGCTCTCCCAGGCTTGACTGGCAGGCTGTCATTCTGTCAGTTGAGACTCCCCTCAGCCCTCTCTCTACGCTGAGTTTTTCTCTCTGCTTGTCTTTTTTGTCTTGTCTCCCCTCAGCCCTCTCTCTACGCTGAGTTTTTCTCTCTGCTTGTCTTTTCCCCCAGCCAAAGATTTCTGGATCGGTACAGATCCACATTTTCACATTCCCTCCACTTTCCCCTATCAATTTTCACCTCTTTCCATCTCAATATTCCTTGTGTGCTTGTGTGAGCCTTTGACTCTGAATGAATGTGTTTGAATATATTATTTAATAAAATATCTCGACTCCGTAGACACTGGGTTAAAAGATCTCACTATGTGTTGCCCTGCCCTCCGCATTGTTAAAAGCTAGTGCTTTGCTAATTTCCCCAATTTTGGCATTTTTAGAGCAAATCGGGATGTCCCCCCAAGGATCCCCCCCAAAAGTCAGGGTAACAGGAAGGTTATTAAATAGGCTCAGGTTCAGTCATGGAGTGCTGTCTATACATGTGAAATAGCCACCACCATTCAAACATACAGGTAAAGCTTTTATATCACCTGGCAGCACCTCCAGGGAATTACTTTTCAACGGAGCCAGCTCACAAATCTAGCAGCAAGTCACAGATGAATCTTCAGCCTCCGTCATCAGGGCTGTTCTCCTATGCCAACATATCTGTGAATAAGGTGCATCGACTGAAGTGGTACTTACCTCTGGGTGGACATCTATTGGGATATGTATCTATATCTGTATCTTTCTATTCATAGGTGAACTGATTAAAAGCCTAAACGCTGCCTTGCTGGAGTTCATCAAACTCCTGTCTAGTTCAACACTTTGAGTTGGCTCCAGACCTAAATCATTTTTACAGCAGACTGATGGAGATCAATGGGACTTAAGTTGATTTTGGTAAGTATGACTAAGGCTATTTCTGCACTAGACTGTTACAGTGCTATTATTCCACTTTCAACATCCTATGGAATCCTGGGATTTGAAGTTTAAGGAGGGGCCTCCAGTAATGGACCAGATGTCAGTTTATGCTGTAATTGCTCTTTATTAAGGATTGATTGAATAAAGTGGTCCTCCTTTTAAAACCAGCAACTGTGGAGGAGGTCTAACTCTTACCGCTTCTCCTCAGAAAGCAGCTAAATAGATTGAATGCAAAACTTGGCAGTGTTCAGAAAAGTCACCTGGAAGGTGCTCCATGCCAATTTGGGTTAAAAAAAATGAAATTGTCTATTTCTGGAAGTTTAAAATTTGATGAGTGATCTCATCAGTTTGACAGGTATTGCCTGTTTGTTTTTCCCCGTATAGACTTTACATTTTATTGGTCAGTTTCTCTATTTGGATAGTATTTTTCTGAGGAAAATGATTTGTTATGTCACAGCAAGGAGATGATCTAGTAGAGGTGATGTCTGCAATTCTTCTAAAGATTTTTGTGCACATATGTGTCTATGCATCTTCAAGTCACCTGTTGACTAATGGTGACCCCGTGAATTTCATAGGATTTTTTTAGGCAATGAATATGCAGAGATGGTTTTCCCAGTTTCTTCCTCTGAAATATAGCCTATAGCATCTGGTACTTGTTGGAAGTCTTCCACCCAAGTACTAACCAGGGCTGGCCCTGCTTAGCTTCCAAGATCAGATGAAATCTGGTGTCTTTGTAGAGTATTTAGGCAGCTGCTTATGCATATATTAGGTGATTTAAAGGAAGATGTGCTACTCTAAGAAGCCAGTGTGATGTGGTGCGTTCAATTGACTATGGGAGACTAAAGTCCTAATCTAACAATATGAAAAAGTGACATTCTACAGTGTGTTGTAAATCTCTATATAAATTTATTAGATAATTTACAGCGAGTAGCCTATTGGGAGGGAGAAGGTATTAGAACGTGAGTGGTTATTGGTTGAATGTTTACGAGACAGTATTAGCAATGTGATATTTGGGAGAAGCTAGGGTGTTGCAATTGTAGTGTGATCTTGAGCAAGTAACACTCTCTCAGCCTCAGAGGAAGGCAAAGTCAACCTCACGTTGAATAAATCTTGCCAAAAGAGCCTCGTGATAGGTTCTTCTTAGGGTTGCCCTAAGTCAGAAGTGATTTAAAGGCACACAATGACAAAAAAATGTATGTGGAGAAGGAATAGACAGATCAGCATTACAGTAGATCCTCCGTATCTGCTGGGATTCATTTCCAGGACCCTCCGCTAATGGCAAAAAACATGAATGATCGCATCCCATTTTATTAAATGCCAGTGATGTCCATGCAAATGTTTCAGCATGTCCATGTTCATGTCATGACCATTTCAGGTACAGGATGCAATACTCTGGAAATCACAGATCCAAAGGTTGTGGATCTGAAGCATCCACTGTATTTCAGCTGCACAGACTTCTTGCATCTGTTCCAGTGAACAAACAAATCTGGGACTTGGGTCCACTATTGTGCTACTGAAATCCATCCAGAATGAAAAGAGTGCTGATCTCTCACTCCTCTTATCTTTCCTTTTAAATTTTTACTTCTCAAAATCCTCCTCAAGTTCTGCATTCCTCCAGCACCAATCTCATCAGTTAGACTTAATGATGCATCTGTTTTGTCATGTCTCTGTCCATGTTATTGGCAGCATCTTATCTTTGGAATTCATTGTCTTCAGATATTTTTATGACTCACTTCCTCCCACATGTCCATTTCTCATGCAGGCTTTCTAACTTACAGATACATTTAATTTAGTGCCTCTTGTTCCATTATCTGTCGTTACTCTTTTATGTTCCTTGTGTATTTATGTAGATGACATAAGGCTTATTTGGAGTAGCGTGTAGTGGTGGCAGGGAGACCGCAGAGAAAGCTCTCAGCAGCTGACAAAGCAGCTTTCTCACCTGGTAGAGAAGGCTTCCGCTGCCGGGCCCTCCATCTCTGTAGTGCACACAGCCATTTTATCCTTGCTGTTGTGTTACTTTCTATAGCAGTTGTGCTATAGCATCATGACCTATGTCTCCAGTCATGTTCAACGATACAACCGTATCTGTTCAGACTTCTTGGAAAGAGATTTAAAATTTAAGGATTCAGATCAGACATATGTCAAACAACAAAAGACACCCCACAAAGTGTGGGTGGAGGGAGGAAAATTGGCACAGTGAGATTAGTATCCAGGAATAACTTATTTCAAGCAAAAGGGGTGAATAAAAGTGCCTATAAATCTGACATCAGAAATGGCAATATTCAGAAAGAGGTGGGAGAACACTCAATCCTGCAAGACACTCTTCCAGCAACCTCAAAATTGTCCTCGTGGAACAAAGAAATTTCCAGTGGATATTACAGAAAAATACTGTTGCATTACAGTTCATCAGGATGTTCTAATTTATCACCTGAAGCTTGAAACGGAATAATCACACTACTAATATGCTTATGTGGTGCTAGAATACTACTAATATGCTTATGTGGTGCTAGAATATTTGTGTTGTTATCAGCAGTTTTGTAAACAGTCAGTGTTAATACTGTAATTATGACTCTGTGTACTTTCTGCATTTACTCTCTAATCTCATTGTCTGCATTGTCCCCTCTCTTCCCCTTATGTGTACTGATACAACATCTTGAAATTGTGGATAACCCTTTATGATAGACAACTTGAAATTCTGGATAACACTTTATGCATCTGTTGAAACGGGCTGTAGTCCAAAAATGGATATTACAATCAATTTGTCGTTGTTTGCCACAGGATTCTTTGTTGTTTCTCTTGTACTTTCATATGGTGAGGCATCTCTCTCTAAGGATTATGATATTCTAGTTCCCCAAAGCCAGGCATCCATGTTGCCATAGACTGTGAATTACTCACTCAGCGTTACTTGCACGCATGCCACATTTCAGATTCATGATTTTGCTGCTATGATGAAAACAGACAGACAGGCAAAGACAGATGCACGCACAATCTCTCTCTCTCTCTCTTTTTTATTGTAGATGGATCTCAAGAAATTGCTTCTCTTGAATGTTTGCTAAATTGAACAAAACAATCAGGGTGCCATGGCTCAAAACAATCTGCTGTTCAGAAGTATCCACAGAATGGCCTCTTAGAAATGAAAGATTTACTAGACCTATAATTTAGATATGGAACAATGCCTACAGATTTACGCATTGCATGTGACTGGAACTCTGCCAATATTGTTTGAACCTTTGGTTTGCAAACTTTAACTAACCAAAGTTGTTAGCTTTTTTTTTTTTTGGCAAGCAGATAGTTCATAATAGATTGAACATTTAAAGGCACTGACTGGAAACTGACCACAGTGCTGCCAAAGACAAGTGGGCAATTGCCATGCTTTAACTGACTTTCCTTCAGTTGGACACAGAAGAGGGTCATATCACTCTGTAATGCTTGTTCGTTACTTGAAACCCAACACAAGCTCAGCTAGAATGTATGCTGCAGCTCAAGAAAGGAATCACAAAGTCCAAGTGATCGTCAGCATGGTTAATGAGCAATATCCTCTTTTTGCCACAATAGTACCAGAATTTTGTGATGAAAGAGATAACAGCAGGGGGCCCTATGTTACCTTGGGGTGAGGAGAAAGAGGAAAGGAACAGGAGGGGTATGTATTATCTACTATATAAAAGTCAAAGTTTGTCTGTCAGTCTGTCTGTTTGTCTGCATTAGGCAGGCCTAGACCTCAAACGATTGGCTGTGTGAGGCAAGAAGACCTCATATGATTGGCTGTGAAGATTCTATGGAATCCTGGGGTTGGCAGTTTAGGGAGGGGCCTTTAGAATTCTCAGCCAGAGAGCTCTTGGGCCTCAGGCCGGTTGCTATGGAGATGAGGCCTGGCAGTAAGAAGAAGGACAGAGTATTCCCTCAAAAACCAAACCTCTGTTATGTTAACAACTCTGAATACAGATTGGATTGGGGAATATGGGGAAAAGTTACAGGTACTGGAATAGGCTGGTCGCTATGGAGATGAGGTCTAGCAGCAAGGTGAAGGGCAGTGTATTCCCTCAGGAACTCAACCTCTCTGTGTTAACAACTCTGAATACAGATTGCATTGGAGAATATGGAGAAAAGTTATAGGTACTGGAGAAGACAGTTTGGTGAGTGAGGAAAATAAAATCCTGGGCAACGCTGGGTAAATATGCTAGTCTCATATATTAAGGAAAAGGAGGTGGGAGAGTGTTGTTGTTCCGAAAGGGTCTTGCCTGTGGGCTTCCAAGATGCAAGTCTTTTTTGTACCTATCATAGGCAACCAGGTTGGCCACTATGCAAACCGATTAATGAACTAGATGGAGTTTTGTTCTGATTCAGCAGAGTTGTTCTTAAATTTTCTTGACATCATTCAGGTCAAGATAATGTATAAGAAGGGAAATCTTCAGACTCAACGAGGAACAGTAAGCTCTGAATGGTATGCCACCAGTTGACCCACAAGGCTTGCCTTCTTTTCTATGTGTAGTCTTTCTTCATGAGTCATGGGAGAATGCTTCCAGACCTGAATGCCCAGGAAAGATCACTACAGTACAGAAATCTTCCACCTGATGCTGAGCATCACTGGGTGTTACTACAGTATTGCATTTGGGTTCACAGTGCCTACAGCTTTATCTTCCAGTTTCTGTGCATTTGCAGTGATTTTGATTCAGAACATTTAGGTATTGGGTATTTTATTCTTATTTCTCGCTCGCTCTTTTTAAACGCTATAATTAGTAGATTCAGGAAGCACAGTATTGCTTTTATTTTTAGTCCACTGGTTCTCCAATCCAACTCTGATTGGGTTTTTAAAAGAGCTTGTGCTTGGTGTAGGAACCCAGCACTTTGATTATTTTTTTTAAAGTTCCTGTAGAACACAAATGGGAATCTTTGAAACATTTAATTGCATATCTTGTAAAAATCAATGTTACATGATCAGATGGCATTGACATCTGATTGTGCATTTTGACAAATATCAGACTTATATTTTATTTTTATTAATTTAAAAACTTCTATCTTACTCTTTCACAGGATTCCAGGGTGGCATACTATACAAAGAATTTAAAACCTTTCCAGATTACCTGCTGATCTTGATCCTGCCAGTTGTATACATGGATATGTCTGCATGTGAGCACAGCTGAACAAGATATGAGCCTCTAATAGGTCCTGCAATCTGAAATATGAGAGGTTCTTTTTATGGCTTTCTGCAAAAACCAGCTGATCCAAATCAAGTTTCTACTTTCATAATCTCAGCCCTAAAATGCACACATCAGAAAGTTCTCCCTGATATTTTAAATCCAGTTAGCTTTATGAACCTGCAAAATGAATCTAATTTAGAAAAAGGTTAAATGTAACATTTCACAATGGGCAACCCAAAAAAAGCCAATAATATGTCCATACATACCTGAAAATAAACATTTTACTACACAGAAAATTTTCTTTCTAATGTAGTTTCATAAATATTGAAGTCATGAGGGTACTATAGTTATAAAGTATTCCATAGGAACCCTCCTTTTTGAACTCATATGCTTTTAACATGGCACCCATCTTGGTGCCATTGCAAAAATCAAATAACTATGTTGTAGCAGAATAAACAATTACAAGAAATACTTCTCCCCACATCCAATCAGAGTTCTAAATGTAACACATATACATTTTCAAGTTTCCGTGTAATACACAACTTACACACTGCCTTGGTAAGATGAAACTCCCAGACAGTCTCAAGGATTCCAGTAGGGCATAGAGAAGGAATTGATCCTTAAACTATGTAAGCCATTTAGGGCATTTTAGGTAAAAAAAATTATAGGCGGTTGCTGCATGTTTTTTGTTTGTTTGTTTGTTTTGTTTGTATGTACGATTTTGGTATTATATGGTATTGTTATCTGTTTTTTCTGCCTTTGGTTTAATGTTTAATAAAATTTGTAGACAGATATAGATATAAACAATGCTATGTGTTGGCTCTAGAATACAATAGAAAGAGATACACATTATACAGCATTGATGGGCACTCTTCCAGATAATGTCAAAACCACAGCTTTCCTCACTAGCTGAAGTTCTAGATGGCTCTTCGAGAGCATTGATGCCTACTGTCTTTGTAGGTCAGGATCCAGATATGCACACTTCTGAATCAGAAGGAGAGTTTGGAACATCCGTATCCCTGAAAAGGGAGAATATACTCCATCCATATTTAGAAGCAGTGACTCAGACAGTGCATCTCACAGAGAATGCCCTAGATAAAGGGTGATGTCAGTGCATTCTGCAGGCCATTTTGAAACCCTCTCAAGCCTGCTATGAAACTCCAGAACCCCATTCACACACAAATTAAAATTGGGGGCAACCAAATGTCCCCAACTGCCACAAACCCCTAAAAAACCCCACAGCAATCAATACTGATTGACTCCCCCCATCAGCAGATTTTGAGCCAGTTTCAAAACCAGATGTTTGATCACTTTGGGGCTGCCTAGAATGTGTCAGTGCAGTCCCTCCGAGGGGGTGCATGGACAAAAAATGAATCCTGCCCTGGTCAATTGCCCATTGTTACCATAGAGAAATCAGAGGAAATGCCCCCATCGATGATGCTTCCTCTGTCCACTGCTTTCAAGAATATTTCCTTCGCAGGAACAGATGACTCCTGCCCCAAACTCCCTAAGCATGTAGGATCTCACTGCACATCCGTTCTAGAGGCATCTGGGGACTGCACTGGAGCACATGCCTTGGAAACAGAAAACAACAGAAAATCATTCTCCTCTAGGATGACAGGAGTGTAGCAAACATGCCTCTCTTCTCTCTAGAGGAGTATTTAAGACTCAGTAGTCATCAGACAAGGACTGCATTACAACCATCCCAGTCTTCTTGTTCTCTGACACCCCCTTTCTCTAGGCACAAATGGACTTCCGTGTCTCTGCAGGAGGTCAGCTGGTTTGCTATGGCTCCATGTCCAACAATGTGCTGTCCCAGGTTCTGACAGTGGAATTATACTGGCTCCTTCTGTCTGTTCCCTCCTGGACTGGCACACTCAGCAGTCCTCTGTCAAATAAGCATGCATTTGGCTTCTCCAGCCACCTCAGCAGCCACATCACATTGTGAGCCTAATCTTCACTGCTTAGTCCCAAGAGCAGGCAACTTGGCTAGTAGACTGCTCATAGGTAGCAGGTAATGCTTTGCTGTCTGAGACAGAGAAGCAAACGGTGAAATTTGTGCATGTGTTCACATACATATACATATGACGATGCTTAGTACCAAACATCAGTGAACTTTTTTTTAGCATCTGGGGCAAAAAAAAATCTCAAAAGCACCTCTCTTCCTCTGTGGGGTTGGAAGTACAATGACAATAATTTACTAATTGACTGTCTGAGATGACCACCAAAAACCTAATCATCATCATCATTGTGATCAATAAGTTCTTCAGATTCAGGAGCAGCAGCATGCTCAAGAGATTTATATTTGCTGGTAGTACCAGATTGTCTATCTTTTGTCACTTGACTTGCCAGGCTTGAAATTGTGGTGTGAGTATCCTAGCTGGAACTGTCTGTAATTCACTCCTCTGGTTAGCATTTCTTGTGGCATGGGGAACAATCTGTGATTAAAATCAATCTTTCTATCTTACACAAGGAAAAGCTCACATTCTTTGGGTGCCTACACCTTTATTACACAAATTGCAAAACTAAAAAAAAAACCTGTTATCAGGAACAGATATAATAAGCAAACAAAGAAAAAAGAAGAAGAAGCCATCAGCTGAATGTCTTCCCTATCCAAGGAGTTCTCTTTGAGAAAGTATAGAAGTAGAGTGATGGTGTAACCCTTGTATCAACAGCTCTTTGCATGTGACAGTCACACAGTCCATTCATTTGGAAGTTCTTGTTTAACACTGATAAATTTATCTTATCAACTTGACCTTCACTGATATGCAATATTCCTTGACCAATTTAAGTGTATATATACATGGAGACTGCATCTGATTAGCTGACACCGGTTTAGGAGCAGCTAAACTGCCACAAGCTCTGCATGGGGACAAAACTTTTCAAGAAAAGTACTGTCACCCCTTCAGAGTCGTCACTGTGACTTAATGTTGCCACTGTTAGCACATTCTCATCAGAGCGTACAGTTAACATAAACATATTCTTCTCGTAAGCTTATGCAAAACTTATCTGAAGAACAGTACGTTGGTGAGCTGGCACAAACCATACCAAACTAAGCCATATGAGACATAAACCCTGCGATCAAAAGAGACATTGTGAATTAATGGTTTTGTTGTGTTACACTGTATTTTAATGTGGTATTTGTTTTGTGAGCTTCCCATTAAAGTAATCACACATTGGAGCAGACCTGCCATTAGGCAAAGTGAGGCAGTTGTCCCAATAGTGGCGACAGGCCTGGCTATTCTACTTCATAGGAGGACAGAGATCATAGGGTTACCAGATTTTAGAATTCAGCCCTGAGTATCAGGGCCTGGACTCTCTTCTCCCGTCTCAGGGTAGGGGCAGGAATCTTCAAGGCAGGAACACTGTCTTGAAGTGTATGCTTGTGTTTTCTCATTGGTTAAACTTGCTTTTTTTAAAATTTGAATGACACATTCTGTATAACTATGGTTTATAATATCCTCAGAAGCTGCCACTTGTAACACCACCCTTGTAACATCTCCAGAGTCGACTTCTTGTGACGTCACAAGGTCCCACTTTTTGTCCCTGAAATCTCCTAATCTGGCAGTCTTAGATGTCTGTTCAGGCAGTCTGCCCTGAGCAACTTTAAGTTAACCTCAAGCTCAGTGGTGGAGCTTGGAGTGCATGGAGGGGGGGGCTGTGGCCACGGTGTGGGGGGCAAAGCGCTCCCATTGCCCCCCCATCCCTATGCGACTGCTCAAGCTTACTCAGGTACAGTAGAAAATGCTATCCCATTAACTAGTATTGAAGAAAGATTTACCTGCCAATCTGGTTAAGGGTAGAATGAGGAAAAGGACTTATCTTGTCTACTTCAGGCAGAACATTTCATGGCCCAGACCTACCTATATAATTGAGAAAATAAAAGTCTTCCTCTTAACTCCCTCTCTGCTCTGCTGAATGTGCTTATATTGTGCAGCTGAACCATGGGCTTTTGTGGAACATGAGCAGATGGCTTCAGTTACAGCAGCACAGAAAGCTGTTCTTTATTTTAATGTTAAAAAGATACTATTTCATTTATTTTTTTATGTAATCCAGTTCAAGGCCAGTCTTAATCTCATGCCTAGTAAGGCAATTGCCTCAGGTGACAGATGGCATTCCAACCGTTCTTCCAAAGTCCCTTGACCACAGCTGTGGTGGAGGGTGCTATGCCATTGGCAACATCCAAGAAAGATCTACTTGCAAATCCACTTTGTTTTCTTGCAGAGACAATGGGAGGGATGTTGTCATTTGCTTCAGACTGCAAAATGTTTTGGGCTGGCTCTCTTGTTACACAAATATTTCTCTATTTCTCCTAGGACATCAAAGTGAGACATAGTTCCCTCTCCAAGTTTATCTTCACAACAAGTCATTTGGGTTTAGAGAGTGTCACTTACCCCCAGTCCTCCAGTGATATTTATGATCCTGTAGGGATTTGAACCTGAGTCTCTACTATAGTTCGGTGGTACCCGCAACATAAACTTCTGTAGACTCATCTATTTTGTTCCAAAAGACGTTGTACTATCTGGTGTATCTGAACTGATGTTCCTAATCCATGTGCTGACTTATATTGCCACTTAAGCATGTAAATATTTGTACACATCTTCTGGGTGCATTTCACCATCATTATTATACTAGCATAAGTGGTAGCGATAGAAGGTAAAATTCCGCAGGTGCAGCAGCCACCAAGGAGGCAATCTGCTGGAGAAATAGGATATCTGACAGATTTTGTCTGCCTTCCTTCACCATTCCATGCCGCACCACACTGGAAAAAGTACAACCACTAGCATAACACATCAACCAGCTTCCAATGTAAGCATTTACTTAAGTTATTTGCCCACCATACTTATCAGCAGGGTAAATACGTTCTCTTTCACTTCTACCCCCTCTCCTGCCCTCTGTTATCAAAATGTTCACAGCCATGGCAGTGGTCCAGTTCATTGCAATTGGGCTGCCGGTGTTCCCTTCTGCAAAAGAAGTGTATGGTGGTTTTTAGATCTCTTACCATTCTATTTCTTCCAACTGTTTGTACTGGCTGAACCTAACCAGTGCTTCCAGCCTGAGGTGACCTGGATAGTTTGTCAAGAGAATAACTCTCTGTGATAAGAAATAATCCCTTTTATTAAAAATGCTGGTTGCACAGTCTCACAGAGGAAGGCCAAAGCCTTGAATAATGCTGAAAAGGGGGGGGGAGGTGTTTTTTTTTACTGTGAGCAACCTATCTTGAATTGCTTCTTATTTGAAAAAATGAGTCTATGAGACAATTCCTATACAAATCCCTAGTATGTGTGTGGGCAGGTGAAAAAGGAAAGTGGTTTTGTGGGTGTCAGTAGAACTATAGTTATGCCTTGCAGGTGTTCAAACCTAGATACTTCTCTCTGGATGCTAGTGGAGAGTATTTTGGATGGTAAGGAATGAGGATCTCAAGGTATGGAAACAAAGCAGGAGAGTTACTCGAGAGCTATTGTAACCCATGATTTATGATGCTTGGACCCTGTTGGGAATTAGAATGTATTGCTCTGACCTCATTGTCTGATTTTAATATTCCAAATTTTATGATATGAGACAAAGCAGCTGAGCAAGACTGAGCTAGGTTGAGAGAACCTACTAAAAATGTCCTTATGTTTAACATTATAGAATGCTGCTTATCAGGACAGGCAATACTGTTTTACTTTTAACAAGCCATTAGTCTGAGCATATTAGACAGTTCATAATATCTAGCAGCAGGAATGCCATTACAAGATTGGCAGATGGAGGATACTGAGCAGCTACTGATGTTTTTGTTATAGCTTTCTATTGCTGAATTTCTGCTCCCCTCTATTCAACAATAGTCTTATGATCTAAGGCCTTGAACCTTTAGAAATGCCTGAGTATCATGAGATAAAGCTGCTCGTGCAGGCGACACTGGAGAAAAACTAAGAAAATCAAAGAAACAATTCTGTTTCACAGTTCTTGAATTCTGAGCATGTAGCCTGGTTTTCCTTCTGGTATATGTTTATTGTTTAAAAGTACCAGAGGCAGTACACTTCTATATATCAGTTGCTGTATATCAGATGCTCTTGAACTTGATTCCTACTGATGGGCTTCCCACAGACAACTGGTAGACCAGTATGGAAACAGAATGGCAAACTGGACCAAACTGATCCAGCAAGATTTTTGTGACGTTTGTATAATAAAAATAAATAAATAAACAAATAAAATGCACCGTCTATGATGAAAAAATGTGCTGAAGCACATTTGTTTCTTCTCCATAGGGGGAAAAAATTTGTCTCATGTATCTGTTTTCTGATGGCACGCTACCAGAGGCATTGTACAATGTTCTGTTGTAGTCTAAGGTCATTTGGTGTTTGTTTGAAGAAGATTGTAATCTTTCAAACCATTCCTAAGCATGAGAGCACCTAGTGATGACTGAGTGTTTATGACAAAAGAAGGAGAAATAGTCAGCTCTGGCCTGATTAATCATTGAACAATACCACATAATTATTTCATTACGGAGGTGCTTTTGCTCTGTGCAGCAAAGGGCACATGCCATAAATGTGTGTAAACACAGCATAGCTAGAAGGAGAAATATGCTATATAAATGTCAACATCTGTAATATATTCATTTAGTTCTTTTCTCGGTAAGAGTTCGTATAAGCTGCTTTTAAAGTACAAAAAAGTCCTCTCAAGGTGACCCATGATATAGATAAAAGGTCAATAATAGGCAATTAAAATTCAATTAACTATAATTAATACAAGCCAAATGGCTTAATATGAGCCATTAATATGAGCAAAGAACAGGTGCAAGAATAGGTGCAAACATTAAGTCAATAGAGCATTTAAGCAGTTTCCATCAAGTCCCTCCTTAAAGCTTAGGGAGAGGACCACTGAGAATAAATGTGTTTTCAGGGATTTTTGTGAGAACTGAAAAGAAGAGGCTGTTAATACTACAGCTGGTAATGAGAAAGCATGGTGTCACCCCCCAAAAGCTCTGCTTCTTGTTCCTGAAAGTCCAATTGTTCATAACAGTTGGCAAACAAGAAGGATGTCAGCTGATGACTTCAGAGTGGGCGAAGGATAGTATAGGTGAAGCATTTCTTCAGATAACTTGGGCCATTTCTACACTACACTGTTATAGTGCTATTGTTTGACTTTCAATATCCTGTGGAATTCTGGGTTTATAGTTTACTGAGGCCAAAGAGCTCCCTGCAGTGGTGGAGCCTGGAGTGTGTGGAGTGGGGGCAGGAGGGGGCAGAGCTATGGCACAAAGGGGTTGGCCACTGCATGAGGGGCATGGCCAGGGTGTGCGGGGTGTGGCTACGGGCTGGGATGCCCCAGAAACATTGCCGCCTGGGGCGAATCCCCCCTTCACGTTCCTACCCTACTGGCTCTCTGGCTGAGAATTCTAAATGCCCCTCCCTAAACTGCAAACCCCAGGATTCCATAGAATGTTAAAAGTGGAATAATAGCACTACAACAGTCCAGTGCGGAAATGGCCTTGGTCTCAAACCATTTGTCAGCTGAGCAATCTGAAACTGATGTGGATCTGCTTCTTTACATCCCGTCCTTAGAACTGTGCCAGAATCACACAATGTGAACTAACAACCCCATCTTTGGTGCTCACAGTTACTACCAGCACTGTCAGTTACATATCCACTCAGAAATAAATGACATTGAGGTCATTGGGAGTCCCAGGTATGTTTGTATAAGATTGCAGCCCCAGACTAGGTGTTAGGCAGGATGATAACAACACACAAATACCCAGTGCTAAAGCAAAAGAAGACTACAACTTCATTAATTACAGATGCATAGATTTGGCTTGGCATTAAGTGGCAAATGCAGGAATCAGACAAACTGTCTTATCCACTATGATCCAGCCTCTAACTTTTTGGCCAGGGTACAATCATGGAATGACAATGTGACACCAGTCACTGTGTGGTTCCATGTCACCTGGAAGTGAGGCAAGTTGTAAGCTGGGCCTGACCCCAGTAGTCTGTACCTCCAAGATACCTTAAGGAGACCCCCATAAAGGAGGGAATATAGGCTCTCAGGCCCCTTTTTAGTTTAACAGCACCAGATGATACCTCAAACCAGACCCTATAGGATAAGGTCAAAGCTGCTGAAAGCAGTAGTATCAGTGAAGCACTGTGAGTATTGCTTTTATTTCTCTGTGATGGACCTGAGTGAAGCCTGTGCTTCTTTTACTGAGGTGTGCCCTTCCACAGCCTGCAAAAAGCGTGTGCAGGCTTCTGGGAGCAAGACAACATCACGTTAAGAACATGGCAGCTCCCTGCTGCCTGCCACATTGCAAACCTGCAGATGAGCCACTTCGTAACTTGAGGAGTGTGTGTCAAGTTTATATACCCACTCCCAGATATGTTGGCATAACTTAACACATATTAGAATCCCACTTTACACTGACAGTAAAAACTGCTCTGATACAGAGCACATTAAACAGATAAAAACTGCAGGTAGTCATATTTGTTTGATAGGAATAATATCAGGACAATAACTTTAGATGGCTAAATGCAGTTTGACAATGTGGTGAGAAAAGTTTTGATTTCACCAAAATTTATCAAAATCAAACCCAACAGTCCTATTATATGTAATTATAGCACGTAACATTACAGAATGTAGTACAAACTTACACCTACTCCTGTAATGAACACATGCCAGAATATGCATATCCTCCCCTGAAACCAGCTACCTCATCCCAGTTTGGAACATACCAAACACCAAGATATTTAAATCACATATCCTCATCATACTGTTATATACTTTTGTTAAATTCTGAAGCTTAGGTCCTTATAAGAGAGTCAACATGAGGTAATGGTTTGAGCGTTGAACTATGACTCTGAAGACCAAGGTTTGATTCCCCATTCGGCCATGGAAACCCACTGGGTGATGCTGGGCATGTCACATACTCTCAGCCCCAGAAAGCCCTATGATAGGTTCACCTTAGGATTGCCATAAATTGGAAATGACTTGAAGGTACACAACAACAAGAAGATCCTTATTTCAGTTACAGCACATTCCTAAGCAAATTTACTCAGAAACAGAATCAGATGCACTCAATGGAATTTACTCTAAGGCAAATGATTCTGATTCATGATTACATCTTGAACTGTCTAATTCATAGTTTCCATCATTCTAATGAAAACAATATAGGATAAGCTTTTTTTTTTTTGTAAAGTTTGCCTTTATGTCAAGGTGATAAGTTGTGGACCTATAGATGTTGTTGTGTGCCTTCAAGTCATTTCCCACTTTTAGCAATCCTAAGGCAAACCTAGCACAGGGTTTTCTTGGCAAAATTTATCTGCCTTCCTCTGAGACTGAGGGCTTTCCGCCCTGTTATATTCCACCCTATTATATTCCGCCCTATTATATAGCACTATTATAGTGCTATTATTCTACTTTCAATATCCTATTGAATCCTGGGATTTGCAGTTTAGGGAAGGGCCTTTAGAATTCTCAGCCAAAGACCTCTTTGGCCTCAGTAAACTACAAGCTCCAGAATTCCATAGGAGGTTGAAAGTGGAATAATAGCACTATAACAGTGTAGTGTGGAAATGTCCTGAGATAGTGTGGCTTGCCTAGTGGGTTTCCATGGCTGAGTAGGGATTTAAACCCTAGTCTCCAGAATCATAATCCAACACTCAGACCACTACACTACACTGGCTTCCCTTGTAGATGTTACTGGACTGTATCTCCACCAGCCCTAGCCAACATAGCCAATGGTGAGGGATAATAGGAGTTGAAGTCACAAGTCATCCATCCTCCTTTAGATCACTCTTTCATCCACTAACCATTGCTTTCACCTCCAAAGTCAAATACGTCCTCTTTCTTTCAATAACTAATTGCATTTTGGGGCACTTGCCCACTCTTCCTTTCTGACATGGAGCACCTCAGCCAATGGCACCCAATGGGAGCCATCATGAAACCACTATCAGATTATGCAGACATGACCTAAGGAGGGGATCCATATGTAGGAGTTCTTAAATACACTAAAAGGTTCTCTTTGGCAATTATAAATGATACGTTGCTTTCCAAGTTCATTGAGTCTGAATTAGCAGATGGATTTGTTGACCATTAGTTGAACTGAGTTACAACACAGGAAGTATATAATATAGTATAATATCTATATCTCTTTATAATCCCTGAAACCTGAGTTGAGGATGATGAAGCCTGTTTTTCTGTATCTCTATTCCTTAATATTCTTGAGCATTTTCCCTTCAAGGCTGTAGGGAACTATTTGAGCAATTAAAATTATTTGTATGCAGACTCAGTTCTAAAGTGAACCTGCTTATTCCAGTTATGATCTGGAACTACTTAACCTTCAAACCTTAACTCCAACAAAAGAGCAAGGGCTCATTAACTTTTTTTTTTTTTAAAAAAAGAATAATACAATGTAATGCTAAACCTTACAGCCTTCCTTTCAACTTATTTGAAAGAAAATGAAACAAATTCAAATTTAAAAAGAATTGTAGATAACTCAACAACATAATTTATTATTCTTTAAACCTGCTCTGGTATAGATTATAACTGGGTTACTCTTAACATACTGAGGAACACGTTCATTTATATTTTTGCTGTAGCTGGCATATTCCAGTTCCTTTCGGTACACCATTAATAAAAAGACTTCAGGTTTGCTGTTTAGCAAAAGAAAAATGCATGCGCAAGTAATTATTTTGGCAACCTAGGAAATGCATATCAAAATGGGTGTTAAAAAAGACTTAACTCACTCAACAGAACAGCAGGAACTGCTTACATTTTAAGCTCATCTACTATCCAATAATCTATTGGCAGAACTGGGTTTAAGGGTCTCAGAATTGATGCAAAGGCACAGGTGGTCCTCTTAGGTCACAGGTGGAACAGTATGCCTTGCAGCTTACCTGTGGCTGCTTTTGTTCTGTAGAGTTCATGATGTAATGGTTAATTTGGAGTTTGGGAAAGCATTTAAAGATAGTTTGTTAAAACTCAGATATACATGTGCAAATTAAATATGGCACCTCCACCTTGTGAACTTCTTTACACAAGTCCAGTTGTCAATTTCCCTGAGACTGGAAATAAGAAGGTCAGCACCCTCTGGTTGAACAATCAAGCATGGGGCCAAGGGGCACCATAAGGCTGTATCCCATGCCTCCCAGGAAGAGCATCTCAGCAAGGAGGAGACCCACCCAACCAACAGTCAGAGGAAAAGCAGTGATAGGTAATTTGCTTCTTCTCCTCCCTCATTCCTGTCTGTACCCCCTGACAGAAACCACACTTGATTCAAAAGTTCAGTTGCTTTGAAACTAGTGGTACAGAGGAGTCGACTTTCACAATGCGGGAGAGCAAAGACTTTTTGAATCCCAGAGATGCTGGCATTCAAACTTCCCTGTCCCTTCTGAATTTAGCTGCAAATCTTCACAGTTATTGGAATTGTGGTATTCTGTTCTGAGATGTTCCTATGGTAATTTGAAGCATTTTGGGGTGGCTTGGTCACGAGCAGGGGATCAAGATGCATTGGCTTTACAAAAGATGTGCTCCTGGTACAGATGAAAACTGCCAGAACTGCTTGCTTTGTTGGACTCTTAGGCCCTTTCTGCAACTTACCTGTTCTCAGTGCTGGAGCACAGGGATCACATGAGCAGCCTCTTGCAAGAGGCTCTCACATCCCTGCTGCTTCGTTGCCACATCTGCTTGCTGGTAGCGTGAGCGCCCCTCCTGCGCCCTGCCCGCGCCCTGCCCACGCCCCACCCCTTCATACTGCAGCACAGCCTGTGAGTTGAAGGCTAGCGCTGAGGCAGGAAGCACAACCGGTGCGGCTCGGGAGGCTGTGCACGGCAGGTAAATGCGCTCCAGGCCCCTGAGCGTTGCGCAACTGCGCGGCATTTTCGGCTTGAAGCTGAAAATGAGAAAATCTGTTAGCAGTTCGCGTCACGCTCTTGAGCGTCATGTAAATGTGAGTGCGTCATGCAGACCACTCCTCACATTTACGCAACGCTCAAGGGGCCCTTTCGCTTAAGAAACGCCGCGCGAAAAGGGCTTTAGTCTGATTGTTCATGATGAGCATTTTCACTTCAAAGTTTACAGGCTTCACCTGCTTATTTGACAGGTTAGGGACTGGAGCACTGTCAGTAAGTGGAAATGGTTGAAAAGCAGAACCCATCTACTGTAGGGATCATGAAGGACTTATGAAGGCTTGTTTGGGACTAAATGTGCCCATGTGCCGCTTGTAAAATCTCTCAGCTGGCTTGGTGCCTCCACCCCTTCCGGGCTTGCTTTGCAAGCAGTACATGTCAAATCCCAAGCAAGCCTCCACAGGCAAGAAGAACTGACAAAAGAGTGGATCCCACATTGAATTAATGTAATTTAGCCTTAATTTAGAAGTATTGAAAGGGCAAATTGAGGTGTCAAAAGGCAGGGGCTTCCTGCACTATCATACTATTGCTTGGGACTGCTGAGTAGAAAAGAAACACACTCTAGTTTCGGCCATTCACCTGTGAACTGATGCTTTTTTGTTTTTTATTTTTTTTCATTTTTTTTCTGACGCTTGATAAGTTATTTGCAGTACATCAGCAGCAAGCAAAGATCAACCTGACTCCTCAGGTTCTGTTTTATTTTTGTATACACTGGCCAGGTTATTTAATTATTTAGTATAGTCCAGCTGTTCTCCCAACTCATTTAGGGCTGAGAGTTATAACTGCATCCAACGAAAGGATTGACACTTAATGATATAGAGTTCACAACAGGTATAACCCATAAATGGAACTCTGTGTCATGCTGAGAAAGGGCACCCACAGTTACTTCGTACAAGCAAAGTCATGCATTGTGACACTTGCAAATTGTTCCAGGTGACAGCTCAATAGGTCATAAAGCTCGCATATCGCTTGGTCATTTTTAGCCAGAGAAAGAGGCTTTCCAGTGCTTACTGTAACTCTAACTGGCTGGTACAATCAGGGCCAGTCTATCCATCTCCCCAGAAACCCCTCTGTACCTGAGCTCATCCTTTGGAAACAATCTACATAAAATCATGTGTCACAACATGCTTTCTTGATAAATGATATAGTGATTACTTTATGAGAGCAATATAGGTCAAAACCCAAACTATATATGCATTCTGCAGAGATACGTCCCTGGGAGAGGATGTTGTGTCGATAGGGCAGCCAGCAGTTGTTTACAGCTGAACCAGAAAGGTCGTATGAGGGGAACAGAGTTAACACTCCAGCTAGTCATGATCTAATGTGTGTGTGTGTGTGTGTGTGTGTCAGTCAAAGGAAAAAAGATAAACCACCCAGACAGCATTGGATATTAGTTAATACAGAGATGCAGAAAAATTAAAAATAAAAATATTGTGTGTTATCCTTAATTGCAAAGCACAGTGATTCAGAGGTTAGCCAGTGGACATCAGTTGCAACAGGAAAGGCTAACTGAGTCATAATAAGGTAGAGTCTGGCTCAATGCCTGTTTAAATTTCACTTCTTTTTCCATGGGATGAAAGCTGAAAAAACAATATGTAGAGACAGCATTAATTGTCTGAGTACCCATTAACTAAGGGATTATATCTTTGCGTCAGTTATCAGGTGGACCCAGCCTTGCAAATGATCAGATACTGGGGGCTGCAGTGACACTGGTTGTCAGACTGAGAGACCAGAGGCAAGGAATGTGGCCTTTGGCTGCCATTGGTTCAGCTCCAGAAACAGCAGCAATCAGGAGTCAAAGGGAGAAGAGATAAAGGTGGCTAGTCCTACCATTAGGAAAAATAAGGCAACCGCCTCAGGTGACAGATGCTGTGGGGCAACAGTGGTAGCCCCCTTCTCTGGGCATTCTTCCCAAGTCCCTGGGCATTCTCCTTTGTTGAAGGGTGGAGCCCTGTGCGTCTGACTTGTGCCCAGCAGAGTAACCAGCTGCCCTCAGATGTGTCAAAGGATGCTATCCTATTACCAGTGCTGAAGCAAGATTCAGTCAAGTTGGCTTCTGTACGTGGAATGGAAAAGGTTGCCATGTTGCTTTTTGCCTCAGAAAGCAAAAGATTTTTTGGCTGCCCCTAACAAGAAGAGGCATTTTTTGTAGCCCAGTGGAGACAGTCAAAGCAGAGAGATTTGAAAGGGTAACTGGGGAACAGAGCAGGACCACAGCGACAACTCTGGGTGATGAACTGCCCAGAACCAAACTATATGTGAAGAGAGAGGTACAAAGAAGAGAGGTACAAAGGGGAGAGGTACACAAATGTTTCTCTATCTTTATTTTTATTTTAATTTTTCAAATGAGAAATGGGGAGGAGGGGGTGGAGCGAATAAAAATCAGGATTGTTGAGCTTAAACTTTTCCATACTGTTTCCCCAATTAATATTGTTCTCTCTCTCTTTCTCTCTCCTCGCTCTTACACACACACATTTTTGAAGCTGCTGCTCACTATTGCAGCCAAACATGTACTCACACTTGAAGTATGGTGTAGGTATGTCTCTCTCTGGTGAAATAAAGACAGATATATTCACACCCTTCTCTTGTCTCCTTTAGGTTGACACTCAGATTTCCACACTAGACTGTAATAGTGCTATTATTCCACTTTCAACATCCTATGGAATCCTGGGGTTTGCTTCAAAGGCCCCTCTCTAAACTGCGAACCCCAGGATTCCATAGGATGTTGAAAGTAGAATAATAGCACTATAATAATCTAATGCAGAAATGGGCTAAATGTCTAACAAAATGGTAAGAGAGGTGTGTATTCGTTGCAATTAACCTGCTTTCCTTCCCTCAGTGGGATTTTCTCAGAGATACATGCCTTAGCAATAAAACTTGAAAAATTAAATCTGTGTTTACCTTCCAGTGACCAATCACAAAACAAAGCTTGCTATATGCAAAGTATAGAGATGAAGGAAGGCATATGCTATTAAAAAAAAGAGAGACTTTTACCACTTGAGGGAAGCCCTCTGCAAAAAATGATGATGATGATGATGATGATGATGATGATGACAATGATGATGATTTGTTTCCCACCTTTCTCCTAAAGTTGGAACTTAAAGTGGCTTACAATTTAGAAAGAACAATAAACACACACAAAAAGTGAATGTATTAAAATAGAATGAAACTATTCACAGCATTTAAACAATTCAGACCTATCGTTAAAAAAATAAAATTGAATTTAAAAAGATAAAAAGCTAATAAAAGCAGTTCAGTTGAAAACATTATAGCACCTTTTCCCTGTTCTTTAAACATGTTCTCTGTTAAAAGACGGTTGGAAATGGGTTTTGGTTGCCAATGGAAGGACAGCAAGGAGGAGGGAATCCTGGCCTCCCTCGAAAGGGAGTTCCAGAGCCCAAGGGCAGCAACTGAGCAGCCCCTGTCTCACATTTCTACAAACCATGCTTGTGAGGGTGGTGGGACTGGAAGAAGGGCCTCTCCAGACTAGCTCAGGGCTTGGATAAGCTCATATAGGCCAATATAGTTTGTCAGATGGCCTGGAACCAAGCCATATAGAGCCTTATACATCATCACCAGCACTTTGAATTGTGTCTGGTATCACATTGGCAGCCAGTGGAGCTGTTTTAATAGGGGAGTAGTATGGTTCCTGTAATCTGATCTGGTTAACATTCTGTCTGCAGCTGTTTGAACCAACTGGATTTTCCAAACACTCTTCAAAGCCAGCCTCACATACAGCGTGTTACAGTAGTCCAAATGGGATGTAACTAAAGCATGTACCACCATGGCCAGATCTGGCTTCTCAAGGACTGGAATCAATTGGTGCACAAGCTTTAAGTGTGTGTGAAAGCACTCCTAGCCACTGTGGAAACCTGAGTCTTCAAAGCTGAATCCAGGAGTACATCCAACTGCAAACCTGTATCTTCAGGAGGAGTGTAACCCCATATAACTAAGGCTGAATTTCTGTTCCCTGATCTGCTTTTTAATTGTCCAGGAGCACCTCTGTCTTGCTAAGTGTTTTGCCTAGTTTCACCCTGAGGAACTGAACCTGAAGGTGTTATCACCGTGAACTGGCCTGGCCTTTGGTAACCTTTAGATATCGTTTTGATATCATAATTCAGCCCTGCTCTGCCACCAGCCAAGTGTTTGTGAGGCCACCGAACAAGCGCGAAGCTAGTCATGGCTATATTTGTTACACCAAGTCAAGCCAGATACTGCCAGATCTGCTGTAGGGGACCTCCCGAAACAAACACTTTCATTACAGATGCGTGCTAAAACAAAGAGACCTCTGCCCCGAGAGGGCACCCTGGCGAGCTAAGTGTTTAACTGCCGAGCTAGCCGCATCTACATAGTGGCCATACTATTTATTGTCAGTTCGGTCCATAACTCAATCATGTAAATTCTGACCTTTCGGAGACATTGTCTCCACCCCAAAACTCATTGTTGTCGCCCAAGACCAGACTGGCCCACGGTCATTCCTTCCCCTATAAAAATCCCCAGTTCCGAGAGATCTTTGGAATGCTTGGATCTCTCGCTGGAACGCTTGGACTTCTATCCCCCCTTGTTGCTGCTGCGAGCTCCCCTCGGCTGCCACACCAGGTTTCCTTCTTTCTTCAATTGGGTTTCCCCAGGACTGCGAGACTGGTGACGTATCACCCATTCCCCTAAAGCTCTCTTTCCTATTTCCAGTTAGCAGTATGTTCGTGTTTTTCTTAATAATTGCTTAATAAATATTATTGCTAGTTTGAACTATTTTGTCTGCTCACTGACCCAACGCTGCATACATAGGGTAAAAGATCCCCGCTACGTTACTCTGCGTCTCGTTAGCCAAGAGAGTGCTCCAGCTAATTTCCCCATCTTTGTTTAATTTGGTTTGGCTATTTGGGCGTCCCTCCTGGGACCCTCAAGTCACAGGATAACAAAGGCTCCAGTTGGCTTTCAGGATCAAAACTGCACACCCTTGGCCTGGCCAAAATGCAGAGAAGCAGGAAATCAGACCAACAGCTGTATCTGTCTGTGAAATGCCCCATGGCTCAGAGAGCATAAGGTTCCTGGACCCTGGTATCAGATTCCCTGCCATGATGCATGTAGAGCAGGTCTTGACACTCTATGGTCTGCCAGACATAATTTAGGCCATGTCTGCACTACACTATTATAGTGCTATTATTCCACTTTCAACATCCTGTGGAATCCTTGGATTTGTGGTTTACCGAGGACAAAGAGCTCCCTGGCTGAGAATTCTAAATGCCCCTCCCTCAACTGCAAACCCCAGGATTCCCCAGGCTATTGAAAGTGGAATAATAGCACTATAACACTGTAGTGAGGAAACGGCCTCAGATTATTCGTCCCATTAGGAAGTATTAATAGGTTTAGGTCCATGGAGTTCCAGCCTTCCCATAGCCTTTGGTGCCATCAATGCCAATGGAGCATTCATCTATCATTCAAGGGGGAGGGGACAGTTTTTAATGGTATTTAGAGCTGGAGGGGGCAGGATTAACCATTCCCTCTTTATATGCTTCAGCATTCCCTCAAATTCCCCCACTACCAATCTGGGGTAGTTGCTGTAAACATTATCACCTCAAGTGTTACATACCAAATCACTCCAGATAATCAAAGGCAGTTCAGGAAGGAGGTCATGCTACCTGAACAGATCCAATATTTTAACCCCTGAAGTGTCCATACCTGTATAAATTTCCCTTAGGGTAGAACACTAGAATGTTACTAGAACGTTTCTGATGGAGGTTGCTTAACAGCTCATCATGCTACAAATACCATCGTATTTGTAGCTTCCTAAGAACATTTCAATACAGAGCATTTTTTTTGCGGGGGGGGGCATGTACAGTGTTATATAAACTTATTTCAAAGTACCTCCCAGCCAGCATTGTCCATTTTGAATTTGACTTTGCTGGTTTCCCACATGATAAACTTGCAAGAAACCCAAGTGAACTTTTTGGCTTGGGTGTAGAAGCTGGTGTCAGATTAACTGTCACAGTAGACTGGATTTGGCAGGATGTTTCTGAATTTACAGCTGATTCACGCACTGTTTTGATGCTTGACAAAACCAGACAGTCGTGTTCTACAAGCAAGCAGCGGAATCAAGGGAAAGAAGGGGAATATTTACTAGCTCCTGGCAAAATAGGAATAATAATAACAATAATACATATGAGTCATGGGAGGCCAGAGACTAGAACTCCAAGCTGTCATTATGTGGAGCCTAGAGCTTTTCAACGACGAAAAAAAAATTAAATTTGGGGGCATTGCTTATGCTAGATGGAGTGAGGTTTATCTTTTTTCTGACACCAAGGGAACAAATGTTTTGCAAAGGAAGGACAAGGTCAGAGCAGGGGAAAAGTACTGCCAGAGACTGATAATATTGTACAAAATATTACCAAGCAAAAAGCTGCTGTTAGGAAAAGTTCTGCTCCTCTACAAGGCTTCCAACAGCATGACTCAGTCTGAATCTATTCAAAAGCAATCACTATTTACTTCAATGCACCTGGTTTCCCTGTAAACGGGCCAAAGGTTACAGCCTAAGTATCCCTCCTTGGGCCAAACAGTAAGATACCTCTCTCTGCTGTGCTGTTTCCAAGGGCAGGGGAGAAAGAAGGTATCTCTCTTCTCTGCCTATATGCTAACAATGCTTCTAGTTGTCCCGAGACCTCTTTACGGAGTCATAACATTTCTAATGTGAGTCACAGGCACAAAATTCAATGTGTCCAAGGCTAGATCACTGGGTCACTTGCCAGATGTTGGTTGAGATTCCTCATCAGCTATGATATGTCTCCCAATGTAATCTACCAGAACCCACCTTTTTTTTTTCTGCTGTAGTCTCCTCCCTGAAGGTGGGACATTTCCTTTTCAGTGGAGAGTGTGAGGAGCAGCAGAAAAGAGGTCTGCTGTTTTTCTTTAGTTGAGCACACTGTGACATGTACCCCCAGCGGTCACATAGGACAGGGGGGCGAGAGAAGAGTTCGCCCTGGGTGGCAATGTTTTTGGGGCATCCTGGCCCATAGCCACACGCCTGCGCACGCAGGCCATGCCCCCACGCACTGCAGTCACGCCTCCACACACCACAGCCACGCCCCCATGCACAGTGGCCACACCTTTCGCACCCGTAGTCCTGCCCCCCCTCCACACACTCTAAGCTCTGCTACTGACCCCCAGGAACCCCTGGCTGTCCTTGAGAGGTCTTTGATGAGAAAATTATTGCTGTTGTGTCCAGTTAAGGAAAATAGCTGGAAAATAGCTACTGCTCCATCCACCCTCCCCTGACGTGGACATGGACATCTTGGGGAAGGGGGGATACTACAGCAAATAAAAGGTAGGTTTGAAGGGATTTTGTTTGTTGTGTTGTCAAAGAGAAATTCTGACCTTTGCAACAACCAAAAAAGTAGCATAAGTCAGATTTAGGTTATTGAACCTCACCAACAGGATGCCAGACCACATCCCTGACACTGATTGCATGAAATCAATCCATATAAACAGCATGTGATGCACATAGAGGCTGCATTCAAATACACAGCCTTACATTGAGATCTGAGGCTGCTGGTGATAGGACAAGCATGCTTTTCATTCCCTATGGCCCAAGTGAGAGAGGGAGAGGGTCTGATCTCACATTCAGTGTACAGGTATACCTCAGTTAACAAAGCAGAAGTGTTCCTGGGCATTCCTTCTTTAACAGAAAATTCAGTACAAGAGGCAGAAATAACATGAAAAGAGTAGGGATAAGCTCCTACCCCACATGAAGGAAAAAAAGAGTAATACCAATATATTTTAGCAAACTTTTAAATCCAAAATTAACAAGATGCATGTCTGAAATGAAACAAGCATGTCAGGCAAGCCATACACAATGAGTGAACAAAACATTTCTGAACCTTCTAGAGACCGTTTGAAAGCACTGTCCAATATGTATTGAGGAGTTTTTTTCTCCCTTTCATTGCCTCTACTTTTCTTATGATTTCTTTTTTAATGGCTAAATTTCTAGATCTATGCATTTTTTTTAACATGTTGGAAGGTAGATGGTGAGACATGCTATTTTTTCTCTCCATTTCTCCCTGTTTTGCTGTTCACAGATGCTCACTAAGGGATTTTGGAGCAAGATTTACCTTGCCTGTTGTAGGCAGACAAAAGTAGCTACAGGAGGATCAGCTACAGCTGAATCCCATTGTTTCCTAGATCAAACTTTATTGCGTTGTTTGCTGTAGACCAGTGGTTCTCAACCTGTGGGTCCCCAGATGTTCGTGGACTTCAGCTCCCAGAAGCCCCAGCCACTATGGTCAATGCTCAGGGCTTCTGGGAGCTGAAGTCCATGAACATCTGGGGACCCACAGGTTGAGAACCACTGCTGTAGACACACTGCTGCAACCTGACACCCAGAGCCTTTGTTTCTCAAGCCTTTGTTCACCTTCCACTGCTGATGCTGCTAAAAGACTTCCAGCTAGGTAGAGGACAAGGAGAAAATGAATGTTAAAAACTTTGTAAAAAACAGCTGATTTGTCAGAGGTTTTGTTATCTGAGGTATGTCTGTTTACATGTCTCATGTTTTCCTTCTACATTACATCTCACAGCAGGTCAGATATGACCTTGTTGTTGTTGCTGTTGTTGTCATTATGTACCTTCAAGGGTTTCTATGACTTACGGCAATCTTTTCATAGGGTTTTCTTGGCGAGATTCATTCAGAAGAAGTTTGGCATTGCTCTCCTTTGAGGCTGAGAGAATTTGACTTGTCCGTGGTCACTGAATGGATCTCCATGGCTCAGCAGAGGTTTGAAACCTCTAGTCTCCCAGATTCGTAGTCCACCACTCAAACCACTACAACATGCTGCGTCTCCAGATATGGCCATGCTCAGGATTTTATCTTCCACACAGAGAAGAAGTCTGCTTTCAAGTAGAGTGAATAGATGCAAATGAAAATAGTGGTCCTGTGCCTTATGATCCAGGAACGAAGAATGAGTAATACACTCCAGATATGGTTGAACTATAGCTCCCAGCACCCTCAAACACCATAGCCAATTATGAAGGATGATGGAAGTTGCAATCCAGCATGATCTGGAGATCCACACATTCCCTGTCTCTGCTTCTTGTGTAGGCAAAGGCATTTCAGCGTAGGCAGGCTTTGTTGCCTCTGACATGATAAACTGCCAGAGCTGTCTTCAAAATATAGGTGTTCTGTTCTCTTTTCAGTATACCTAATTTTAGATCAGTCTGCTTTATACAATGGCCCACATTTTTTCAGTTAAACCTGCTGCTAACTTTGCCTCATTGATTGCCTACCTGCTTTTGGATTTTAGCCGTCTTATCTTTTTTTTCCCACTACCACCACCCAAGGTCAATGTCAACTATTCTTTGAACTTTCTTGAATGGTATTATGGGTAGCTGCAAAATAAACAGGCTAAAGTTTATCATGAATTGAACTGCTAAATCAAGGTGGAGTTCCCACGTGCCACATGCTGGCTGTACAAGGTACTTGGTAGATCTCAAAGCTGCTCCAACATTTTATGAGCCATCCAGGCAACAGCAGTGTAATGTAAACAAACAGGCCTAATCTGATATTATGCTAGCTGTTGGGCACTATCACAACAGCTCTTTCCTTCTCCTTCTTTTTTCTCCTGCTTTCCAGCTAGGGTTTTTAGGATTAGTACCATCCTATTTCATGCCCAAAATCTGAGAGCTAGGAATGATCCCTCATAACATCACAAGGGCTAGACTCTGGTGATGTCGTAAAACATGATATATTAAGCATTAACACGGTTGATCTGAGTATGTCATTCAAGTTTTTAAAAACCCCAAGTCTAACAAAGGAGACTATGCACACACACACATTGTCAAGACAATGCTCTTGCCCTGAGATTCCTTCCTCTTGCTCTGAGTAGAGACAAAGGAGGTCTGGGCTATGAGATTTGGGAGCCCTACTCCACCCCTGTGCATCACTGGAGCAAGTTTTGAGGGTGTATGACAGGTTGAGGGTATATGAAGGGGACAGAGATTTCCTCTCCCCCTCCCAGATGGGCCTTTCTTCTAAAGGGGAATAGGATTACAGCCTAGGTATCTTCATTAGACCAGGCTAGATGATACCTGTCACTGTTCTAATGGGTTCATGGGCAGAAGACAAAGAGGGAATTGTGCCTTCAGAAGCAGAATGACCTTCTTGTATCTTAGCATTTAAACGTGAAAGGAAAACAAGCATTTCCAGGCATTCAGTGGTGGTGGTAGGGTTCACAGCTGCCTCAAAGTGCCACCTGTTCCCTCTTTTTGCAAAGAAAGGCCTTTCTGCACTACACTGTTATGGTGCTATTATTCCACTGTCAACCTCCTATGGAGTCCTGGGTTTTGCAGTGTAGGGAGGGGCCTTTAGAATTCTCAGCCAGCGAGCTCTTTGGCCTCAGTGAACTACAAACCCCAGAATTCCATAGGATGCTGAAAGTGGAATAATGGCACTATAACAGTGTAGGGCAGAAAGGGCCTAAAGACTGTGAGTGAGATTAATGCTGAGATTGAGACTGTGCCAAGAAATGTCGCATGGCCAGAAGTCACGTGACGTTATTTCAACATAGGGACATTCCTCCCAAAATTTAAAAAAAAAGCCAAGTATCCAATGAAAAGGACTGGGGCGGGGCAAAGGTGGAGCAGGGGAGTGATGCCGAATGCTGTAGTGTGGAAGGAGAAAGCGGTCTTCACCGCCTCAAGCAGAGGAGGGTGCAGAAAGCTGCATTGCAGAAACGCAGCCATAAACTCCGTTCGTACGACACTGCGAGGCGTTTCTGCCATCTCGTGTGGAAAGGGCCTGAGATTAGATTAAGGCTAAAATGGACATTGAGGGACAAACAAACAAAAGAAAAAAAGAGAGGGATAGATATCCGGGAAAGAATTTACCGTCTGCTCTTATTTCTTTTCTTGAGCTCCTGTTGATGGGTCTTTAAACTGGTAGTTGGGCCAGAAGTAACTGGAAGTAACATGGACAACTGTTTTTGCCTGAAGCAGATGCCAACCTTTAACACATATGTCATGATGATTACAGGGCATAACTTTGAACTTTCACTGATTAATTCTTAACAGGATTGCTCAGCATGTATTTAAGTCTTCCTCAGACATTTTATGCTCCCCACATTCCTCGGGTTTATTCCCTGAAACCTGAACCGATACCAGAGCTGGAAGTTCAAACCAGCTCTGAAAAAGAGCCCACTGCATTAGGGAGACAGCATGGGGAATCATGTCTTCTCCAGCTCTCACAGGATTGAAAATCTCATCAGCCCCTACCTAGCATAGGCAATGATGAGGAATAACAGAAGCTAATGTCCAACAGCACCTGGACGGCAATACGCCCCCCATTCTTGCAGTAGGGTTTTCAGAGAATGCTTCACTATATTGCCTTTCATGCAAAGTACACTGTATAATTATGGAGGTGAGAACGATGGTTTCTCTGTTAGAAGTACAATAGCACTTAGCTCTGAAGAGTCAAAAATTCCTCAGAGCAGGCAGTGGTAACAGAGTTTGATAGTTTGAGTGACCCAAAGTGTCCTCTTCCCTTCTTATCTTGCTATCCTGACCCCTCTGTTATGTAAACAGACACTCTTAGGTTTTTTCCACCTCTTCTCTTCCCACCAGTTCTTTCTCTGCTCTTCCCTAAAACAAAGCTAGATTACTTTAGCACCCTAAGTAACTTTCCTATCTTAGAATGGAATTTTATAATAAAGCCTGCAAAAATGCTCCTAGGAGATATGGTGGCATCTTTGGGGGCTTCTTTGAGTCCCTAGAGAATTCTGGGGCATTTTGAGAAAAAGTTTGCAAAATTTCATTTTGATTCTTGGTGGGGCCAGGAGGGCTCAAGCCATTGACATCTTTGCTCCTCAAGATCTCTAAACACTGCACACACTCTTTATTGCCCGAAACCATTGGTTCTTAACCTGGAGTCTGGGGACCCCGGGGCTCCATGGAGCCCTCACAGGGGGTCCCCAAACCCCTGCCACTGGATTCCAACAGCTATGGCAGCAAAAGGGACATGCCCAAGGTCACCCAGTGTCTGTGTGAGGATTTGAATCCTAGGCCATTTCCGCACAAGACGGTTATAGCGCTATGATTCCACTTTCAACATCCTATGGAATCCTCCGGTTTGCAGTTTTGGGAGGGGCCATGTGGCCCCTCCCGAAACTGCAAACCCCAGGATTCCATAGGATGTTGAAAGTGGAATCATAGCGCTATAACTGTCTCATGTGGAAATAGCCCTAGTCTCCAGGGGCCTTTAATAAATAAATAAATATTTGAATATTAAAAGACATATTTGAATATTTAAATCTAAATTTAAATATTTAAATCTTGAGTTAAGCCTTGGGGGTCCCTAGCAACAAATTATATTTATAGGCATTTCCCAGTAAAGAAGAAGTTGCCATTGTCCTAAATCATCACTCATTTTAAAAGTTTGTTGCTGTATTATGCTTCTGATTCTAGTAGCATAATCCTGCTCGTGTCCTTTCACAAATAAGACATGTTGGTGCATTGATACTACATATTGCTTTTTAATTTTAAAAACCCACTTAAAATACAAAAAAAATTGTTTAAAAATCCCAATTGATGCTTCAAAAATGATGTCTTTCTAGAAAGAAAATATTACTTTTTGCATTGAAAATGAATGCCATTAGCAGTCCTTACATTATTAGGGGAAAAGTAATATAAAAATGTTATACCAAAAGGAATAGGTGACATTCTTACTTGTAATGCTTTACTTCCAAGCTCTGTGTAAGACCCATTGAAGAATTCAGTGAGGTTTATTTCCTTGTAGTTCCAATAAGGGACTGTGTTATAAATGTTATTACTAAAGGATTACTGATTTGGGATGTGCTTTTTAAAAAAGTATTTGCAGCCTTCAAACCACCAGAGTTTTGCTCTTTGCAAAACAACAGACGGCATTTCAGAGGCTTTGATGCCCAATGTAGCTGCTTTGAGGCCATATGTTGAGCAAAAAGCAGGATAAAAATAAATATCATCATCATCATCATCATCATCACCATCACCATCCCACCACTTCAGAAGGAGCATGTTAATAGAAATGATCAAATGAAAATCCTGCAAAGAGACTCACAAGATTTTGTGAGTGAGTGTATTTGCTCTATATGTTTGCTCTGAGAAAAAGAATCTCATTGAAGAACTGCATGTTTCAGCAGTTGCCATATATAGCAGCAGTGCAGAGTGTGTGTGATTGGCTTGCCATTTCCCACACAGTCACAGTTACAGTCTAGAATCAGAACAGAGGACACTTAGAGGTTGTTACAGGCAGGGCTGGCCCAAGACATTTTGCTGCCTGAGATGAAGGTCAAGATGCCACTCTCATTCCATATGTCAAAGCTGAACAGACTGGCAGTTAAATCTTATTTCAACATTGGTGACAGGAGAGCCCAACTGAGGACAGCTGGCTAACTTGGAGACTGCAGACTGGCTGCGCCTACCTATATCTGTATTTCTCTCACACCCGCACCCACAATCAATTGGATGCCTCAGCATCCATGCCTCTCTCCAAGCAACTACTGCAGAGTGGAGTAACTCTGGAAGACTAGGGGTCTGCATTAGCCTTCCAGGAGAACTTGTATACTCCCATGTCCCCTAGGAGTACATGTTTCTGCAAAAATGCTGCTAGGGGACATGGTGGCATGTTTGAGGGCTTCCTTGAGTCCCTAGAGGGAATTCTGAGGCATTTTGAGAAAAAAGCGTGTAAAAATTTCATTTTGATCCTTGGTGGGGCCAGGAGGGCTCAAAACCTGGTAGAAATTCCCTTCGTATCTCTTAGACATAGTTTTTGGGCATTTTGGAACAACAACAAAAAATGATCCCCGTAGGCCACACTTTGTGCATCCCAGTCTGCTGCCGGACACCTCCCTCAATTTGTCCAATGGTAGCTCTGGCTGTACTTGCAGGTTTAGAGACATCAACACATTCTTGAATACTGTCTACTAAAATGTGCTAAGATTGCTTTACAATCACCACAGCCTTGACATTGTGCAGGAAAACCAGTAGGGAAATTGGAACATTAACATTGGGATTGAGTCTCTGTCTTACCATTGGGGGGAAGGGAGAAATCACTTGAGTGAAAGTTGTGGGCAGGCTCTTAGCACTTTAAAAATGAGTAGGGTGTAATATGAGATGAGATCAAATGGTATGGAGGGCAGGATCAAGACTAAAAGGCCCCTCCTTGGCCAATTCCATCTTAACACAAAGCTTGGAAATGCTTCTCTATTGGGACAGCTGCTTCCACTGGCATCCTGCCTAGGGGATTCATAGAATCATAGAGCTGGAAGAGGCAATAAAGGCCATCTAGTCCAAGCTCCTGCTATGCAGGAATATGCGATCAGCCTAAACATACCCAACTTCCCAAGTTGTTCTTCAAAAGCTCTCTTGGTTGGCCTTCTCTAGACATGTTCCAGCTTGTCAATACCCTTCTTGAACTGCAGTTCCTAGAACTAGACACAGTATTCCCAGTGAGGTCTGACTAAAGCAGAGTATCATTGTCTCGGTGTCCCCATGCCCTCTGGAATATTATCTCTCTCCCTCATGAAATTCAGTTTAAAGCCTTTCTGATCGGATACGCAAGATTCCTAGAAAAACATTCCTTCCAACTGCTGTGAGATACAACCCATCTCTTGCCAGATGTCCTTCTTCATGAAAGTGTAGGCCATGGTTCAAGAAGTCAAATCTTTCTTGATGGCACCATCTCCAGAGCCAGTTGTTTGTTTTTAGTATTCTTCTCCTTCTTGCTGGGTTACATTCTTCAACAAGAAACAGTGATGAAATAACATATTGAAACCCAAGCTCCTTAGGTTCCTCCCTCAGGCCTCATAGTCTTTTGTAATATGTAGGAACGGTATATCTCACAGTATCAGAGATGAGAAGGATGGAATAATCGTTGGTGGGCTTGATGAGTGTTGTTACTCTTGTTAGCCTCTCTGTTACATCATGGATCTTCGTCTCTGGGAAACACCATACCTCTCAAAACATCTTAGGTCTACGCACCACTGCTTCTGTTCCAAGGGAGGCCCTTCTTTCTGTCCCACCAATCTCACAGATATATCTGATGGAAACATGGGAGAGGGCCTTCTCAGTGGCTGCCCCCAGACTCTAGAACTCCCTTCCCAAAAAAATTAGACTGGGACATTCTCTATTTTTCTTTTTCTTTTTTGCAGACAAATGAAGATTTTTCCCCCTATTCTGACAAGCATCTGGTGACTGACTATATACGACCCACCTTACGCAATGTGCCAGATATTGCCAATTGTTGTGCTGGTGTGTGTGTGTTTTAATGGTGTATGTTTTCACCTGGTTTTAATTTTTTTAAATCTTATTTTAGCATTTTCAACTTGTGGATTTTAACAATGTCTTTTTTAAATTGTTGTACACCACTTTGAGTCCTGATCTTGGAAAAGGGTGAATAGAAATAATATAATAATATCATATATAGTATATAGATTATTACTACTTAGTATTATTACTATATTTAGTATATTATATACTAAATAATGCTATTTAGTAAAAATAATAAATATACAATACAACAAGCAATGACTAAACATACACAACAAGCAATGACTTATGACCACCTCACATCTTGTTCTGGGAGTTAGAGGTAAAAAACACATCTTTGCTGAGATCTGTTCTAATATAGGCTGACTTTATGTAGTCCTTGACAATCGCTATGTACCAATTCAGATACTTTCTTTCAGGTAACCAACATGTGAGGAAGAAAGGTTGCACAACCCTCCTTCCCTGCCATCACTTTGTTTGCAGGAAAAGCAAAGAATTTGACAAAGAGAGCCTCTTCTGTTTCTAGAGGATCTTCACATGAGCCAAATGTGGGGAAATCAGAGCCCTGGCTTGAATTGAATTGAATTGCCTCCATGGATGGAGGAGTCCCTCCTCTTTGAACAGTTGCTTTTCTGTGATCCAGGCTATGATGGACAGGGAAAGGGCTAGCACATTCCTCCTTCCATGCGCGTTGACTAAACATGCTCACGAATTCCTGAATATGACCTGTTTGAATTAGGTGATTAAGTATAGTTAGCAAGAATGTGGAAACCTACGTCAGCAGGCAGACAAAACATGGACTTCACAAATAGGTCCTTAAAAACCATTTATGCAGGACTCACTTTCCACAGGAGCTCTGATGTCAATCTGACCTGTAACCTGGTTCAGCTTTCCGGAGCAAGCTTAGAGAGAAAGCTACACAAGGCACTGCACATTGGTGGATATTATGAAATAAGGAGAAAGTAGAGAAGGATCCCCTCACCCCCAGAATCTCTTGCTGTAAACCTCAACATTTCACAACTGCAAACTTTACACATTCTCATTTACACATACCATTTTCAGGTCACTAGTGTGCCTTTAAAATTAAATTTAATATTTTTTAAAAAAGAATTCCAATTTTATCTAGATACTGCATCAGCCTGATAAACATTGACCATACCAGAAACAAGTTCTAGCTTGTAACTGATAACCTGCAACATTTCACAGAGGAAAACTGGGACTAACCAATATCAGAGTGTTGCCAAGATGGCAAAAATAATTAATGAGGAAGAACACACAAGCTAGGAGAGGCTGCAGCAGTTTGCTTTAGCTTGAGCCTACTGGGAAGGGAAAGGTTCTTCCTCCTCATCCTCTCTGTCTTGCTAAGTTGAGCGCAAACTACTTTTGCACTTTGAAATCAGTTTGTAGCAAGTGAAATAAGTTGAGATCAAAGGGGTAAAGTGAGAGGAGGGTAGAAAAACAGGGACACTGTAAAAGGAGCTGGAAAAAAAATGGGACAACAGAGGATTGATTGATTGATTGATTGATTGATTGCGAGTGTCATGGCCAAATCTAGACAGCTGGAGTGTATGCAGCACCAGGGACAAGGAAAGCGCAAATCTGTCCCAGCAGTTTTCACTCTGAAAGAGCAAAATGCTGATCTTTGCAAGAGACATGCAGGCCCCATGTTTGCTTCTATTTTCTCACGAAAACAGCCAGCAATTGGGAATCACCCCGGAAGCATTGGGATGCTGAACGGTCACAATCCAGATCCTTTGTGTCAAGGATTCTATTTTGGGCAGGCAAGTCTGTTCTGCTGTGGGAGTCCTTCCTTGTCCAGGAGCAAAGCTGATTAAGGATGCAGCAGCCAATAGATGACATGCCCCAGAAAGTCATGCCAGGCACCAGTTGCAAGTCATCTTAATTTAGATTGTTTTGCATTGTTACCACCAATGACAGACTCCATCCCAGGGGGATATAAAATTGATATCAAATATGCCCGCCATGCCAGAGAGGTTGCCCGGGTGGGTGCATAGACAAAGAGGTTGAATGACTGAAACTAGGTCAAGGCCAGGAAAATTCTCAGTCACGTTTCCCCAAGGAGACCTCAGGCTAAATATGTCCACACAGACAAAGGGGTCCTCAGCCACAAATAGCCAACTTGAGGGGATTACTGGGTTTTCCCCAGGTTGAGCAACTCTGACTTTGGAAAATCCTAGAAGGCAAGGTCCATCTGCATGAACCAATCATGCAAACTACCAAGTTGCTATTGTGCGGCATCTTTCCCTTTGTTTTGGCCATTGTTCTTCCCAGGAGAGGGCTTGCCCTTGGGGTACGTTCTGCCCTATAAGTACTCCCAGTTTTGGAAGGTCTCTTCAGAGAACTCCCCACCACGCTAGCAGACCAGCACCCTGCTAGTTGAGTGATCCCCTCAGCTGCCTCTCTTCACTGAGCTCTGTCCTTCTCGCCGCTTTCCAGACTGAAGACTTCAGGATAGGTACAGTATCACCACCTTTTACACTCCCTCTGCTAAATCCCCTATCAACTTTCACCTCGTTCCCTTCTCGATAGGCCTTATGTGCATGAGTGAATGAGTGTATTGGTGCGTGAGAACTCATTTACTAATAAAAACCATTTATTAGTACATTTGTCTGGCTTTTTGCTTGGCCTGACTCCGTAAAAATTGGGTAAAAGATTTGGCTGGGTTACCTTGCACCTCATTTGCTATTGCCAGTGCTCTGCCCCAACCTTTACATTTTGGAGCAGATCAAGGTGTCCCCAGGGGACCCCCCAGAAGTCAGGGTAACAGCATGGTCATCCTGGGCAGCCAAGGGGGCCACCTTTTAGGATGTGAGGAAGAGGGGACAATTTGGCAGGACTGGGAGGGTATGACTGGCTGAACCAGCTGGTACTCTTTCAGTTAAATTAACATGGCATGCAGCTGCAGTCTTCACTCCTTGGCTTCCATACCATGATTTGCTGCAGTTACTGACCCTCAGTTCTTGTTTGAGGGGGGTCTTCTGGTTTGATCACAGGGGGCCACACCTCCACCAGGTGTTCTATGCACCACTGTTCACATTTTCTATATAACATCTAGTTCACTGCTACTTGATGTGGTGGCTCATGGAAGAGTGACAGTCGGCAAGCTGTTGGCTGCTGGTCTGCAGTGAGTGTCCAGGATGAAAAGAATCAGTTGTAGTCAACAGGCACAAATTTGGTGCTGGTCCCTTGCACACTGGGGAAAAAAAACAACCCTGCCATTCCCCCACATCACTGATCTAGTTCACTCCAGGGAGGGGGACAGGCAGGGAGGAGATTTTCTACATGGTGTCCTACTTTAACCTTTCATTAATCCGCCTAGTGTTTTCTCATAACATGTTTTCATATTCTCCTGCAGATAATCTGGGATTAAAATTCAATTTTTGATGAAAAGGAGGAAAGATTTTTCCACCCAGATCTGAAAGTGGCTGCTATGTGACTTCTCCTGTGAGCAACTAGGAAAAATCATCTTGCATCCATGCCCTAAAGGGCACCATTCTACTTTTCCATTACCTCAGGTGTTCCAAGGCTGAGTCCTCAAACTGTAAGCAGGTTTCTGAGACTGACAGTTCAAATTAAGCCTTGCTCATAACAATGCTGATTGGGCCAGGAGAAATGACATTTCAGAATGGGTTAAGCAATGAATGAAAACAGCAATAAAGTTCAAGGAAGCAGTTAAAAGCAGCCTAGAACTGTGCACATAAAATTGAGAATGGCCAAATCCAGGTAAAAAGTAAAGGACCTTCAGCTGGCATCTGAAAAGAGAGAGTAAGCTTCCCTAGGGAGATCTTTCCATAACCAGGGCACCACCACTGAGAGGACTCTTTCTCTCATTGCTTTCCTTCTCATCACTGATGGTGATGATGCTCGGAAGAGGGCTTTTGAAGGTGGCTGCGATATTTCTGGTAATGAAGGTCCAAGAGATTTAGGCTCTTAAAAGCAATGAACAGCACTTTGAATTATGCCTAGAAATAGAGGTGGAACACTTGTTTAAGAAGTTACATATAGCATGTAACTTCATCCATTTCCAAAATAAGTTTAGTATATTAAATGGTTTTCAATTATAAAGTAGGTAGAAATCCAGCTAACAGTTAAGATACTTTTCTTATCATAAAATTCAGACACTACAAAGTATCTCACATGGGTTGGCTATAGTATGATATATGTTACAGGATGACATTTCTATACTCCCTGAGAAGAGGGAGTACAGCCTGCTTAACAGAGAAATTTCCCTTGTGTGAGGAGTGTGTCTAATCTGCTTAGTGGACTCTTTGAACCACAGCTTGTGTTGTTTAAAGGAACCTATTAGGTGTTGCTCCCTATCCTCAATAGCACATTTGTCGTTATTCACTTTTTTAAGAGAAATCCATTCATCATGTATTGCTTTATTCTTATTGCTGGTAAATTATCTGGCTACACTCCATTAAAAACACACTACTTCCACCCTCACTTCTGTGTATCCTCTTCTCTCTTCCATCCCTGACTCTGTTCTCTCATGTTGGTGTTTTTCTCTCTCCAGGCTGATACTCATTTGGTCTGTATTAGCATTGCCTGGGTTACAAGCTTCTGTGTCCTCTTCACCTGAGAGCTATTTTTCTTTTCTCCTGCCCCACTCTTTCTTTCCCACTGTTCTTTCCCTCCACTCTGGTGTTTGCTCAGCCTTTCCATCACCTAACTCTCCTCCCCATTTTTACCAGCCACTATGAGTTTCTTTTTCCTTGCGTTGCCATATTCTGGTTCTCCAAATTTGACCAGATACATCTCCTTATTATGCAAATTATCTGTTCATTTTACAAATTATGTGGTAGTGTCATTAAATAGCTGGCACACACACACACTGCTTATTTCTCATTAGAAGAACTCCTTTCAAAGTTCTTTTATAGGTAGTAAACACATTGTTGGGGTTTTTGGTTTTTTTACATGCATATTTCAAAAATCTTTTGCATGTAAAAACCTGCAGCCCAAGGAAGTTTGTGCATCCCCACCTCACTTTCTGTTTGCCACTTTTTCTCCTTACACAGTTCCTGAGCCTTTACTGCTGCAAGAGATGCAGATATTAAACAAGGGTAGCTTTCCATGAGATTCCACAAAATTTATGAGCCTGCTGGAGTTATCAGAAAGTATCGAGCTGGGCCTATACTCTTACTCTGTTTCTTTGTATACTGCTTTCTGATGGTAAAGCCATGCGCAAAGTGGCTTAAACAATAAAAACTATTGTGAAAAAGACATTATTCAATACAAAGAAACAACATTTCTAAATAACTCAATAACAGTTACAACTCAAGAGTTAAATAACCAGTGTTGTTCTTGTATGTCTTCAAGTGCCTTCAGACTTATGGTGACCCTAAGGTGAACCTATCATGAGGTTTCCTTGGTAAGATTTTTTCAGAGGGGGTTTGTCCTTGCTCTCCTCTGAGTGTGTGACTTTCCCAAGATCTGCCAGTGGGTTTCCTTGGCCAAGAAGAGATTCATACCCTGGTCTTCCAGAGTCCTAGTCCAACACTCAAACCACTACACTATGCTGGCTCTTTTCATGTAAGAGAAGAAATATTTGACAATAACAAACATACACTTAATAATCCACTGATAAGTAACAATAAGGCTAGATTTTAAAAGAGATTTAAATCCAAGCCTTTATACCTGAGATAAGTCAAGATTACTAAGCTAATACGGGGGGGGGGAATGCTCTATATACTCAAATGCACTTTTAAAGTAGTCATACTAGATCACGGCAGCATCTAGAATTAAATAATTCTTCTCCAGAGCACTTTTCATCTGGGAATAGACTGGGCTTTTTTAAAATGGACGCGCAGACTAATTGTCTCTAAAACCCTGGAGAATGCTGCTCATCAAATTTTTAGGAATGAAATAACTGTGAAATCCTATGATGTTGTGAGTTCCAAAATTAAACAAAATTCATGGCGCTTCTACAAAAAATTCTACTCCTGGTTACCTCTCACCACCACCAAGTTTTCCTCTTTTCAACAAGATAATTTGAGGGTGGTGTCATTTCATTGTTGCTCTTGTTAAACAATTGGGAGTTAGACATTCTTAGGAAGCTGCTAGAAATCACCCAAAGATCTACTGGGGCTTCCTGGATAAAACAGATGATTTGGATTGAATTCAATCTGTCTTCAAGTCTGACAATAGAGTAGAGGCAGCTTCGGTTGCCTTGACAGATAACCTACATTGGAAATTAGAGAGGGAGGACGTGTCCCTGTTGCTTTGGCTGGACTTCTCAGTGGCTTTCAGCACCATTGATCACAGTATCTATCCTTCTGGGCTACCTCTCTGGCTTGGAACCTGGGAGTGCTGTTCTTCAGTGGTTTCAGTCATTCCTGTGGGGCAAGGAGGGTGGGGATTCAAAAGCTAGTGATGGGGAATACCTGTTAGACATTGTTGCTGTTGGTCTGTGGAATCTCTCAGAGATCAGTCCTGTCCTCCATGTCTTTTAATATCTATATGAACTTGTGCAACCACAGATGACACAGATTCTATCTCTTCTGTCTACCTAAGTCCAAGGAAGCTGTTTCTGTACTAAACCAGTATCTTGAGTCAGTAATGGAATGGATGAGGGTGAACAAATTAAAACTTAATCCAGATAAGACCAAGGTGCTTCTCATCAGTTGAATGGCAGACAGATCAGGGAATAAGAATTCAGCCTGTGCTGCTTGGGGTTACATTCCCCTGGAACACACAGGCTTGCAGTTCGGGCATATTCTTGGACTCAGATCTGAACCTGGGTGCCTAGGTTTTGACAGTGTCCAGGAGTGCATTTGTTGGTGTGCCAGCTGCTCTCATCCCTTGAGAAGAAAGATCTGGCTACACTGACACATGCCTTCATTACACCCTGTTTGGATTATTGCAATGCACTCTACATAGAGTTGCCTTTGGAAATTGTTCAGAAACTTCAGTACGTCCAAAATGCTGCACCAGGCTGCTGTTGAAACAGCTTCACAGGCTGCCGGTCCATTTCCAGCTAGCTAGAATTCAAAATGCTGGTTATAACCTTTAAAAGTCAATGTTTTTGTGTGGATAATGCATAATATTTACTTGCTGCACTTAAAAACTTTGCATGTGGAAAGTCATTTTGGGCACAATTTTTCTGGTGTCAAATACCATAGACACATCATCTTGTAGGAATTCTTTTATAGCATAACACAGTGTAAATTTAAATCCCTCTGACCACATTTTCTTCCATTGTTCCAACATTGTATTTTGTGCCCATTTCAGTCTTTTAATCATATGCTGGTATGGTGTTTAAAAGTGATGTGCTCTGTTTTTCCTTGTATCTATTAAATTATGTTTTAACTTACTATATCATTAAATTTAAATTATTTTAACCTAGCACCTCTTGATAGAATTGTTATTTCATTATTTTTAACTTTTGTTTAAAAAAGGAGTTAGCTAAACTTTTAGCTTTACATTTTGTAAGCCACATTGGGTCCCATCCTGGGAGAAAGACAGGGTATGAATTAACTTAATGAATGAATGCATATATCATAAGATCCTAGTCTACTTCTGTAATAGCTTAATGTGTGAAAACCAAATATAGCAGAGATTCATTTTCCCCCCACTATATGGCAGCAGAGCACTACAGAAAATAAGCAGAAGTAAATTCAGTGAAGGCTTGAGGAACTGCTTGAAGAGCATAAGTGCATGCAATATCTAAGGGCTAAACTCAGATCAATTAAAGACTTGCTAGTAAGGAGCTAGAACGGATGCAGTACAAATCCATCAGGTCCAATTTTTCAGTAGAGATCTCCAGATTCAGGCTTTTCTAAACCTATAACCAGGATGCATATACCCACTGAAATCCATACTTTTCAGAATTTTTCCATCTGATTTGTCTGACTGAAAGAAATGAACACAAAAATGGATATGTTAAACAAAATGTTAGGGCAAAGTACATGCAAAAGTTCATTGGATATACCTGCAAAGAAACAAAAGCTGGAATCCCTTTTTGTAACTTACACTGATATAACTGGGCATTACACCAATATACGTATTTTTTCAGAAATTGTGCAGGGAGGTATCTACTCCAGTGCCTCTTTATGCAATGCTTTCTTTCTGGCTGTGCAATAGCAGCTGAATGGCACTTAGTGCAGCTACACACACATACACAAACTTTGTGACCCAAAAGGACATGATTGGTTGTGTGGAGCATCTGGGTATTGTCTGCCTACAGTGGCAGAGTAGGGGCAAAAGAAGCAACTTTTGCCTGCATAGACCTCCAGTGTAATAAAATGGGAGGGAGGCTTTATGCTCTGCCAATGTCAAAGGAATCTTGGCCAAAATGTGCACAAAAATGTATATATTAAAAATTGGGTATAACAAGTATATGAATTTTCACGCAGACCTTGAGGGGAAATGCATTTTGCCTTGTTTGGAAATTGATGTGAATGCAGACAAAACAATCTTATTAAAGGGATAAGGAGAAGTTTGACAAAAATAAATAGATCTTCTCATCCTTAGCTGGAACCAAAGCTAAGGACACTGTTTAAGTTTTGAACAGCTTCTTGACAATGTGGCTAGTGGCTCCTATGTCAGTGGGGTGGTGAATCCATTCCAGGTCTGGGCTAAGGAGTCACCCAAAGTGCTGAATCTATTTAGGAATAGGGCTCAGCCCCTCAGGGAGCTCTCATCAAGCCTGGATTAAAACCTGGGGTGGAATTGCTGCTCCAAGGACATGGGAACTACATTCTACCACTGCTGGCTGCATTAATGTGAAAAACTAGGAAACACAATGGTGGGAGGTGAGGTGGGGGAGTAGATAGCTTCACAGAAACTGTTCTTGTACAGCCACGTCCAAACAAGCTGCTATGTTAAATGTATGTAGGTGTTTCACCTGTTTTGTTCTTACTTTAAAAATAGCAGCTGTAGGATGGGGTGAGGGAATATGATGAGGACTGCACTGCACAGGGAAAAGTTTTAGTCTTTTCTCCTGCACCATGGTCTTGCCAAAGTTTCCTCCTCTGCCCCCTAAAACAACTATGCTCCCTCAGTGCCCATAACAAGTGACTGCTTTGTGAAGCTGTTTTCGCATTCATTGGCTACACAACAAGATAGCTATATACTACTTGCAAAGATGAGACAATAGAGACTTTTGCTCTGGTCTACTACACTTTTTCTTCTTTTCTCATCCCAGACAGCTTGGCCTTTAAAGAAGGAAGCCTTATTTCATCAATCTGGTGCCCTCCAGAGATATCAGCCTACAAACCCCAAAATCTCACAGCCCGACTCTTGGATTGTAGGAGTTCAATACATCAGGAAGACCTGGTTGGGGAAGGCTGCCATACATTCTCAAAAATGAATTCAAGTGCATAGTGATGAAACTCTCACCATTAGGCAGCCCACAGCTTTTAAAATAGCTACTATGCAGCACTTATTCTTCTTCGGCTCCCCATTGGTTATCTGTAGCCAAAACAGGAAATGTGCAACACTCCCTTTTATGTTATTAGCTAACTGCTAGTACAAATTTCATGTGAACTGGATATGTTGGTCACAAATTCCATACACTGGTTTACAGTGGTACTGCAGCACACTTCTCTAGAACTTAAGAAGAGCTCCACTGGATCTAGTGGAAAGACTATCTTATTCAACTTCCTCTTCCCCACAGTAGAAGACTAGATCTTCAGGTGAAGCAGGCATGAAAGCAACAGCCCTCTCCCACTCTTGTCCCCCAGCAACCAGTGTTCATGGGTACATTGCCTCTGATTTGAGAGGTAAGCTATAACCACCATGACTACTAATCACTAGCAACTTTATCATCCACTGATCCATTTAATCTCCTTTTAAGGCCATCTCAATTGGTGACCACCTCTATAAGTTATGGCATAGAGCTCTACAGCCAAACTACATGATTTGTGAAGAAGTACTTAGAATCATAGAATCATAGAGTTGGAAGAGACCACAAGGGCCATCCAGTCCAACTCCCTGCCATGCAGGAATACACATCAAAGCACTCCCAACAGATGGCCATCCAGTCTCTGCTTAAACACCTCCAAAGAAGGAGACTCCACCACACTCCCAGGCAGCATATTCCACTGCCAAACAGCTCTGACCGTCAGGAAGTTCTTCCTGAGATTCAGGTGGAATCTCCTTTCCTGCAGCTTGAATGCATTGCTCCTTGTCCTAATCTCTGGAGCAGCAGAAAACAAGCCCGCTCCCTCCTCGACATGGCATCCCTTCAAATATTTAAACATGGTTATCATATCCCCTCTTAACCTTCTTTTCTGCAGAATAAACATACCCAGCTCCACAAGGTGTTTGTCATATGGCATGGCTTCCAGACCCTTCACCATTTTGGTCACTCTCTTCTGGACACATTCCAGCTTGTTGATATCCTTCTTGAATTGAGGTGCCCAGAACTGGACACAGTATTCCAAATGAGGTCTAACCAAAGCAGAATAGAGTGGTACCATTACCTCCCTTGATCTAGACACCATACTCCTATTGATGCAACCAAGAATCACTTGGCTTTCTTGGCTGCCTCATCACACTGCTGACTCATGTTCAGCTTGTGATCTACCAAGACTCCTAGCTCCCTTTCACACGTACTGCTATCCAACCATGAATGCCCCATCTTATATTTGTGCATTCCATTTTTTCTACCTAAGCGTAGGACCTTATATTTGTCTTTGTTGAAATTCATTTTGTTAGCTTTGGCCCAACTCTCCAATCTGTCAAGTTCATTTGGAAATTTGATTCTGTCCTCTGGGGTATTAGCAACCCCTCCCAATTTGGTGTCATCTGTAAATTTGATCAGCGTGCCCTCTTTTCCTTCATCCAAGTCATTGATGAAGATGTTGAATAGCCCAGGACAGAACCCTGCAGCACCCCAGTAGTCACTTCTCTCCAGGATGAAAAGCAGCCATTGGTGAGCACCCTTTGGGTTCAGTTGGTCAACCAGTTACAAAACCACCAAGAGTAGCCCTGCCTAGCCCGCACTTTACTAGCTTCTTTACAAGAATGTCATGGGGAACTTTGTCAAAGGTCTCACTGAAATTAAGATATGCTATGTCTACAGCATTCCCTTCATCTATCAAGCTTGCAACCCTATCATAAAAAGAGATAAGATTAGTCTGGCATGACTTATTTCTGAGAAATCCATGTTGAGTTCTAGTGATTATGGCATTGCTTTCTAAGTAATTACAAACTGACTGTTGAATGATCTGCTCTAAGGTCTTTCCTGGTATTGATGTCAGGTTGACTGGGCGATAATTATTTGGATCCTCTTTTTTCCCCTTCTTGAAGATGGGAACGACATTTGCCCTCCTCCAGTCTGCTGGGACTTCTCCTGTTCTCCAAGAGCTCTCAAAGATTATTGCCAGTGGTTCAGAAATGACTTCTGCCAGTTCTTTTAATATCCTTGGATGTAATTCATCTGATCCTGGAGATTTGAATTCATCTAGTTTAGCCAGATATTCCTATATGACTTCTCTAGCTATTCTGTGCTGCATTTTTCCTCCTTCCTCACCTGCTCCCCACCCCCCAGGTTGAGTACTTCTATCTTTTTGGGAGAAAACTGAGGCAAAGAAGGTGTTGAGTAGTTCTGCCTTCTCGCTTGCCCCTGTTAGTAATTGGCCATCTTCTCCATGGAGTGCCCCTATCATTTCCTTGTTTTTCCTTTTGCTGTGGACATATCTAAAAAAGCCCTTTTTATTGTTTTTAATGTCTCTGGCAAGCCTGAGTTCATTCTGCACTTTAGCTTTTCTGACCTTCTCTCTACATCTCCTGGCTATTTGCTTGGATTCCTCTTTGGTGGTTTCACCATTCTTCCATTTCCTGTACATGTTTCTTTTAACACTTAGCTCAGCTGAGAGTTCTTTCGTCAATCATTCCGGTTTCTGTAGACACCTGCCATTTTTCTTATTGGCACAGTTTTCAATTGTGCCTTCAGTATCTCACTTTTAAGAAACTCCCATTTGTCATGTACTCCTTTCTCTTTCAGCATTCTTGACCATGGGATTTTGGCAAGTAACTCCCTAAGTTTACAGAAATCATCTTTTTTAAAGTTTAGGATGCGTGTCCTGCTACACTTGGCTTCTCCTTCCCACTGAATGACAAATTCCAAAAGAGCATGGTCACTCCTCCCTAAGGATGCCACTACCTCCACTTCATCAACAAGGTCATCCCTGTTGGTCAGGATCAGCTCTAAAATAATTGATCCCCTTGTCACCTATTCCACCTTCTGGACCATGAAGTTGTCTGCTAGGCAAGCGAGGAACCTATTGGACCTTGCAGTCTTGGCAGAGTTTGACTGCCAACAAATATCAGGATAGTTGAAATCTCCCATTACTACTGCATCTCTCCTTTTTGAATGTGTGGTCATCTGCTCCAGGAAGGCCTCATCCAAGTCCTCAGGCTGGCCCCGAGGCCTGTAGCAAACCCCCACAATCACATCCGTATTGTTTCTCGCTCCCTTAATTCTTACCCAGATGATTTCGACTTGGCTTCCTGGATTTAAGTTATGGATCTCTTCACAGGTGAAAACATCCTTGATATATAAGGCTACTCCTCCTCCTTTCTTGTTTTATCTATTTCTGCGAAATAGGTTATACCCCCCTCTATTCCTACATCCCAACCATGAGACTCATCCCACCAGGTTTCAGTGATGCCTATTAAATCATATTTATTTTGTTGTATTAAGAGTTTGAGTTCATCTTGCTTATTTCCCATGCTCTGTGCATTAGTGTAGAGACACTTAAGATCATGTGCCCTTCCTAGAAGTCCTGTACTAAAGTTACTTTTCCTCCCCCTGTTGGTGTCTAGTACTACTTGGCCTGCTCTATCTATATAATTTGGGCTATTTATCCCAGCACTCACTGAATCCTTGTCCTGAATAATACTGTCTCCCTCCCCAGTCGAACTCAGTTTAAAGACCTCCTGATCCATTTTGCAAGACTGTTAGCAAAATCATTCTGGCCTATGGTTGTGAGGTGTAGGCCATCCCTTGCCAGAAGAGCAACTTCGTTGAAATGGAGACCATGATCCAAAAACCCAAATAACTCCCAGTGGCACCATCTTTGGAGCCAGTTGTTGACCTCTACTATTCTTGTCAGGGGCTCCGGCCCTGCCGGCCCCTCTGGAGCCACGGAGGCCGCCGTGGAAGCGGCTCCCGAGGCGGAGGATGCCTCGGTCTCCTCGCGAGTTGCAGTGAAGGCCTCCGGCGCTGGGAACGGCCGCCCGGACGCCGACGAGGCCCCTGCCGCCGTGGAGAAGGCTGCGGAGCTTCCCGCCGCGGAGGATGGCCGCCCAGACACTGCCGCAGGTCCCGCCGCCAAGGAGGAGGCCGCAGAGCTTCCCGCCGCGGAGGATGGCCACCCAGACACTGCCGCAGGTCCCACCGCCAAGGAGGAGGCCGCAGAGCTTCCTGCCGCGGAGGACGGCCGCCCGGATGCTGCCGAAGGTCCTGCCACAAAGGAGGAGGCCACGGAGCATCCCGCCGTGGAGGACGCCCACCCGGTTGTTGCTGAGGCCGGTAACGAGGCCGCCATCACCAGGGGAGGCCGTTCGGGCGTTCTCCTGGGAAGAGCGGGGCCCAGGCACCACTCTGAGGCACCGCCCGCCCGGGGACCCGATCCTGAGGAGGCCATCGGCCTCCCCCCACGCTGCTACAGCGACGGCAAGCCAAGGAGGCCGCCCAACGCTCCCGCCGGCTGCTGGAGCGTCGGCTGCAGGCTGAGAGCTCCCAGCTGGCTGATGGCTCTCAGCTGTGAGGCAGGCTGAGGGCTCTCAGCTGCACGAAAGCTCCTGGATTGGCCGGCGCCGGTCCAGGGGCCTACTTAAGGCTGGAAGGAAGCCAAGTTCAGCACGGGGCAACAACCGCTGGGAATCCCCGTGTCGTCTGTCCGTGCCGTGACCCGTGCCTGCCGTGCTCCTGTCCAGAAGCCCTGCCAGCCAGCTGCCTGTACGTTATCCGGGTGAGGAAACCCTCTCTTTTGTTTCTACGTTTACCTGCTGTAAGGATTGCCTTTGTTTATTGTTGAACTGCTGACTGAAGCTCCTGGGGCGAGCCCCGGCTCAAGACCACCCTAGCCTGCCCGGCCCTGCCCCATCACCGACACTTCTCTCCCTTCATGAACCATGTCCTTCCACAGGGAGGAGAGACAAAATGACAACCTGCACACCAAGGTCCTTCAGCTTCCAATCAAGAAGCTCATAATCTTTCATAATGCGGTGAAAGCTGTGCCTCGCAGTGTTGTTGGTTCTGATGTGAACCAAAAGGAGGAGGTTATGGTCAGTGGGCTTGACTAGTCTCATTAGCCTGTCCGTTACATCATTGATTTTGGCCCCAGGGAGACAGCACACCTTGCGATTGATCTTGTCCAGGTTACAAATGGTCGGTTCCATTCCTCTCAGCAAGGAGTCCCCAACCACCAGAATTTGTCTCCTCTGAGGCTTGTCCGGGCTTACTTGATGACCAGATTGTCTCTTGGCCACCTGAATATTCTGTTCGTGCTGAGACTGTTGGTGCTGCTACTGTTGGATGTTGTTCTGCTGGTGTTGCGGTTCCTGTTGCTGATGTTGGATTTCCTCTTGGTGACATTCTATTATCGCTTCCTGCTGTTCCACTTTGTCATTAATGAGGCCGAGAACTTGAAAGCAATTCTATAGTTCACGAGTCACTGGTTGGTACCTTGTCTTTCTACTTCTGTGTGTCACATTCCTCCAAGTGTCTGCTTCCCAGTTTCATGAACTGACTTCTTTGTCCACTAGCTCCTCCATGCCTTCTGTCTTCAAAAAGGTCCTCTCAGCTCTATCCAAGAACTCCTCTCCCTCCCTAATAATGCGAAGATTTGAAACCCGGGCCTCCAGCTGTTGAACCTCTTCCTCCAAGAGGGCAACCAGGTTGCATTTGCTGCAGGTGTACCCAATGACATCTTGCAGCAGGAAAAGAAACATACCACAGCTGTGGCAGGTGACCACAGTAGTTCCCTCATCTCCATACTTGATAATCTAGAGAGTCAAATTGGAAAAAGTAAAACTGTGCTTCGCCTTCAAAATCCCCTGGTAAAACCTATGTCAACACCCCTGTTTCCAAGTTCTTATTGTCAAACTATCAAGACAGAGGGTGCAATTTTATAGTGCTTATAGTTACTCCCTCAAAGCTCCAAACCCACCTGGACATTACGGAGAGAGAGACTGACTCAAGAGAGCTTCAAGCCAAGAAGCAATGAGATCTTGCTAAGTTTTGATAGTGAAATTTCGTGTGCCTTTGGCGTGTGCCTCTGGGAGGAAATATAAAAAGCTGCTAAGTAACAGAGCTAACGGCTGGTAGCTCCTCCCTCTAGCTAGTCTGTTAGACCGTGTGCTCAGGCATAGCACATGGCCAGAGCCAACAGACAAACAAACAAACAAACACACAAAGAAACACAGCCCCAGAAGCCTGTAAAAACACCAGTCAAGGATGTCTTCTCAGACACAGCTCATCTTCTGCTCTCTCCTCTGGAAATGAGCTTGAAGGCCGCTGCTAGCTCCTCCCCCTAGCTCGTCAGCAAGTCAGTTAGAGCTAATGGCTGCTAGCTCCTCCCTCTAGCTAGTCAGTTAGACCATGTGCTCAGGTAGAGCACACAGCCAGAGCAAACAGACAAACAAACAAACACAGCTCCAGAAGCCTTTAAAAACACTCAGTCAAGGATGTCTTCTCAGACACAGCTCACCTTCTGCTCTCTCCTTTCATTGGTCCTCCCATTACTGAGCTTCGATGGATGACATGGATCCCAGTATTATGATGGGTGCACACACTACAGAGAGAGAGAAATGCTTCCTCTGTTAATTTTCTCCACATCTTCTATGGTTCCATGAGATTCTCTGATGCCATACTTTTTCCTTGTCAAACATTGCTCCAGCCAGCTCATAATGGCTGTCCTTTTCTCCACCCATCTTGGTAACTTATGCAGATCTATCAGTATCACAGCCTCATGCTCTATCCCTCTAACTTAGAAATACAAGGGTCTTGAGGTCAGAAGCAACTTGGAACTTTCTTTGATCTATTTGTGCAAACACAGACTTTGGAAAGTTATTTTTTAAACAGTAAATGCATTAAGAGCTATTCATTACTTTTTCACTGTTGTTGTTGTTGTTGTTGATATTTTATTTATCTAGCACTGTCAATGTACATAGTGTTCTACAAGTAAAACAACAAGAATCAGCCCTACCAAAGGCATACAATCTAAAAAAAATAAAAATGTATGTATAGATGTATGTATGTATAAAAACACATGCACAGGGCAAAGAAGGAAAAATAAAATTGTATTGCTTATAAAACTAAGCAATACAATTATAAAACAATTCTATCTGCATAATTTGTATTACAATTGTTTTGCTTATCAAACTAAGCAATGCAATTGTAAAACAAATTATGCAGATAGAATACAATATAATACAAAGCAAACTGACAAATGCATATAATCAAAAAATATACAAGATGATAAAATCATATTAAACTAAAAAAGTAATGCATTAGACATTAATCATTACTAACACATTGCTGCTTCCTCCTCCAACAGTGCTCCAAAACAGAAAAATGGACAAAAATCTTCTGAATATGCCCCATCCAAACCTACATTTTAGAAGTAATAAGGAGAAAGTATTTGTTAACACTAGTCCCATTGTTTTGCCAAATAATGTCGTTATGCCCTTGTTACCTCAAAAAGGAATGTGTTCCAAACTTTACTGCCAAGCCCTGTGTCAACATGTCATCTTTACTGATTCAGCATATAAAGCACGCACGTGTGAGTACATTACTTAAAGCATTATGAAATCATCACCTGCAAATGTGCTCCTAGTGTGAGAATACTGTCCTTGAGTACATTTGCTCAGATGGAAGTTCTGTTGAAATTTAACATGTGACTTTCTTATGCACTTGTAAACAAAAAGCACAAACATGCCTTAATGTCATACCATGCCAATAAATTACATATTCAGGTGTTTAATTCAAAGATTTAGAAAATTGACCAATGAACTTTTCAGGTCTTGTTTATAGCATTCAAGTAGCTGAAAGGGTAATTTTATTTACATGGAAAGTGTTAGCAGAACAGAAGACTAGATTGAAGCAAGTTAAGATTCTGCTTATACTTTATGGAGGCATTTGAAGACCTCATACTGAATACTCAATATGACAGAAGGACAGAAAAGGGAGGGACCAATGTCTAGGACTGCTACAGCTCTACTTCCAAATTCCACCTCTTTCCCTTATTACATCCTTTTGCTCTCTCTGATTTCTCCAGCCTCCTAAGCATGTTGTGGTTGAAGGATGTTATAAGCTGAAAATATCAGGATGGCCACAGTTTTCCACCTATAGCCTAATCAGAGAAAGAGTGAAATAAAATATCTGAAAGAATTTACAATTGCATATATGGAAGTAGACATTGCAGTGAAATTTGGTAAAGAAGGAAATGAGATTTTGAAAGGAAGATGTTAAAAGAAGCTCTTAATTGTAAATCCTTTTTGTGGCTTGGCTTGCTCTAATAACTTTTGTAATTTAGAACAACCGTCTTCAACCTGATACCCACCAAACTTGAATGCCTATGATCCCTCATCATTAGCCACAACTGCAGGGGCTGGTGGCAGTAGTTTAAAACATCTGAAAGGGTACCATGTTGGTGAGAGCTGATGAAGTAGAAGATGGAGTTGAGGTCCCCTTTGCATGCCACGGTCATGAGATGTCAATTTTCATGATACTGTCTTGTTTTCTCACCTTCTGCAAACAAAAAAAAACAATTTTCTAAAAATGCAGTAAAAAAGATCTTTATAGTGCTGTCAGTCTGCATCTTCAGATATCATTAACATAATCTTAGCATAAATAAGCATTACAACGTATTATCATAGTGTTACCCTGTGAATTGGGGGTCCCGGGAGGGGCGCCCAAATAACCAAATCAAACCAAGCAAAGATGGGGAAATTAGCTGGAGCACTGTCTTAAGCTAGCGAGAGGCATGGTAACTTAGCGGGAATCTTTTACCCTATGTATACAAGTTCAGGTCAGTGAGCAGACAGACAGTTTAAAATGGCAACAATGATATTTATTAACAAGCAGACAAATTATTAAGAAAACACAACCACACAGCTAACTAGAAATAGGAAATGAGAGTTTGGGGGAAATGGGTGATACGACACCTTTCTCATAGTCTTGAAGAGGTCCAAGTGAAGAGAGGGAAACTCGGCGTGGCGGCCGAGGGGAGCTCGCAGAACTCAGCGGCGGCAAGGTAGTCCAAACAGGCGGTCCAGTGAGAGATCCGAGGAGCTCTCGGGACTGGGGGGTTTTATCAGGGAAAGAATGACCGCGGGCTAGTCTGGTCTTGGGCGAAAACAATGAGTTTTGGGCTGGAGACAATGCCTCTGAAAGGTCAGAATTTACATGATTGAGTTAAGGTCTGAACTGACAATAGTATAGCCGGTATGCAGATGCGGCTAGCTTGGCAGTTGAGCACTCAACTCGCCAGGGTGCCCGCTCAGGGCAGGGGTCTCTTTGTTTTGACGCGCATCTGTAATGAAGGTGTTTGTTTCGGGAGGTCTCCTAAAGCAGATCTGGCAGTTTCTGGCTTGCCTTGGTGTAAACAGAGATGAGTCAGCATTTAATAGCCATGCCTAGCTTAGTGCTTGTTCGGAAGCCTCACAAACACGTGGCTGGTGGCAAAACAGGGCCGAATTGTGATATCAAAAATGATATCTAGTTTACCAAAGGCCAGGCCAGTTCACGGTGATAACAATAGAATGCACAAGGAAGCAAAGGAAGCCATGTATGCAAGAAAAGGGGAAGTAGGTTCACCTGGTCAAACTGCTCTCATTTAACCATTTGATCGTTTATAAAGTTTACTTCCCTTAGAAGTGCATGATGAAGGGTGTTAGGCAAATGTTCCAAATAAACAGGACATTTAAATCCTGGTAGCCAGGCTGAGAGCATCTGGGTAAAAATTAAGGTGGAGAGAAACAAAAGTGATGTCATTGTGGAAATCCACTACAGGCCTCCAAGCCAGACTGAGGGCTTGGGTGATGCCTTCCTGGAACAGATGACAAAACATTCAGAAAGGTGAGGTGTAGTCATAATGAGAGATTTCAATTATCCTGACACTTGTTGGAAGACAAACTCTGCCAAGAATATAAAGTCCAACAAATTCCTCTCTTGCCTTGCACATAATTTCATCGCCCAGAAGGTGGAAGAGGCAACAAGGGAATCAGCTATTTTAGACCTGATGCTAACCAACAGAGATGATCTGGTTAATTGGGTAGAAGTGGCAGGAAACTTAGGTGGGAGTGACCATGTTCTCCTGGAGTTTGTTAGGGGCAGAAAGAGGAAGCCAAGCATAGTCTAGCACTCTAGACTTTAAGAAAACTGATTTCAGTAGACTTAGGGAAACCCATGGTCAAGAATACTAAAAAGAATGGAATTCATGGTGGATGGGAGTTTCTAAAAAGTTGAAGATTAGAAGTAGGATTGTGAATGTAACATGATTGTCATTCCATTTAACCAACTGCAATCCACCAAAGATGTTTGGTTGTATTAATGACTATCAGTTTGATGTGACACACCCATTAATGAATACTTGACAAGAAAATCATTCAAGAGGAATTATTTGACTTGACACAAGTGAATTTCATATAATGTTTATGAATAAAATTTTCAACAATTAGTGGAAGAACCTCATGGGGTAGCCCTGTGAACCCTTCATACAAAATTGTCTATATTTTTTCAGGCTTTCTAATTGCAACTGATTGGAGCACCAAGCTAGGCTTTGCATGTACAATTTTCTTTGTGTGTTCCCTCCTTATACTATCTGCAGAAAGGTGTAGAGCATAAGAAAGATGCTGGTGGTGTGTACTTGAAGATGTAGTCCTCAAAAGTAATTCTTTCAAGCTTTGGGGAAAAGTAAGTGCCGAGTAACATTTTTGTATGTGTTTCCATCTTAATTGTTCAGCAATGAATATGTCCAACTCTTACTTTGAGTCACTCCAGTGATTTCCATGATGGATTTCCATTTTTGGATTCTGATAGATGGTGGCCCATGTGTGGATAATATGAGATCACACCTTCCCATTTATGAGACAGGAACAAATAGGAACTCTGAAATAAGTCATAAACAGATAGACAAAAATATTCAGTTTAACTAATAGTGAGTTTATTTCCCAAGTATTGGTGTGTATGTTGCTAAATGGCTTTATCTACAAAGAAGTGGTTGTCATCAGCTTCTGGGAGCTCCATGGATGAAGATGCATCTCTAAATAAATAAATAAATAATCAATCAATCTTGGGGCGGGGGCCTAAAGGCGCATCCTTCCATGCAGCTAAAACTCCCTAGTGATCACATATTGTGAAATTCTTGAGTAAGTCAAGAAGATCTCTAGAGGTCTTTTTATCTGAAGCCTTATGATATATTACTGCCTTGACAAGTCCAGATGAAGAGTTTTGCCATGGGAGGGGATGAGGACATTGCCCTCAGGTTAGAATTGCACTACCCTGATGAGATTTTCCTTCAGACCTTAGATTTCTAGCACTGCAGAGAGTGAGACATTGACAGTCTTGCATATCTAGAACTCCAGTATTTGCTGAGTTCTCTTTACCTTGCGAACTTTGCCTTCCTCTTTTCTTTGGATGCCTACATTGTATTTCTAAATGCTCAACTGATGTTTTAAGTTACTGCAATGTGGGGACTGAAGGAATTTTTTTGAGGGTGAATGAGAATTGTTATTAGGGAGCAATGTCCTCATTTTGCCTCCCCTGTAGCAACACTCCTTGTCCAGAAGGGTTTGTTGGCCTTTCTGGTAAAAGAATGCAAAAAATTATAAGTTTTAGGTGGGAAAGATGATGGATGTTATGACAGGTATTGAGTCTTTCTGCTCAGAATAATATACAGTTGATCCTCCCTATTCACAGATTCTGTATCTACAGATTCAATTCTGTATCTCACTAGAGCTTTAAAATATTAAAAAAAATTCCAAAAAGCAAACTTTGATTTTGCCATTTTATATAAGGGATGCCATTTTTAGTACACCACTGTACATACTGGGACTTGAGCATCCACAAATTTTGGTATCCATGGGAGGTCCTGGATCCAAACCCTAGCAGATACCAAGGGCCTACTGCACACCTAAAAAAATCATCTACCTTTAGACATATTTGAGAAAACAGTAACTGTAGCAGATGTGCCATTATTACTGTGCAGCTACAGGATGGCAGGAATAGAAACTGTACAAAAATTTTGCCAATGTAGGTTTCTATTTCTCTTAATTTGAAATGTGACAGAAATATTGCTGGCAGTTTCCTTTAGTAAGTTTACATAAATACATATGCACACTTCTCAGATAAATATACAAGGCATCCTTTAATGCCAAACGTCTGCAGTAACATGCATGTTTTCCAAACATTTCTGAACAGGTAGTAAGATTATTTGTTTTCAGAAAAGTATAAAATATCTTTATGCACATTTGTTGGTGCATAAAGTAGGGTGTCAACTCTGTCTGGCAACACTGGCTGGAATCCTGATCAAGAGAAGTATGTCTGGCCTGTAGCTATGTCTTCCAGTGCTATGCCCCCCCCCAAACTCACCTTTTAAGTGATGCAGCCCCACCCAAAACAGCCACTTCCATTACATTGGAGAGCAAGGGTGGATCAGTGGAAACATGTCCAGGTTTTGTTTTTTTGTTTTTTGATTAGCTGGATCCACTGAAACAGGTTTCAGAGGGAATTCTGTGGTCCTCAGGAGGCCACTGACGATGACACCTTTGCAACGTGACTTACAAGAAAATATCTGACTATGACATATAGAAATAGCGATGTTGCATGGAGAGGCTGTGCCAGTTAAAAAGTGAGTTTGGGGCGGATTTAGGTTGTTGCACAATTTGCAAAGAATTCCATCCTCCAAAACAACCTCTCAAAGAGTGAGGTTACAATACTGTAATTTGGATTTATGCTATTGTAACTTACTAATAGGATGCCAGCCAACTTCTCATTTTCTTATACCAGAAGAAGCATAGTTTTACAATCTCTGTCACCAGTGAAATTGAAACATATCATTCACACTACACCCATGATTCGAAGATAGAACTGCTAATGTTAACATGCTCTTTTATGTCCTTGTCCATCTCTGTTATTAGGCAAAATGAGGCAACCAAGTCAGGTAAAACTGAAACCAGGGCCAACACAAAACATTTTGCTGCCTGAGGTGAACAAGATGGCATCCTCCCTCCATTCTGTGTGTGAATGCTGACTGAACTGCAACCAGATTTTTCTTTGACATTAACGATGCTCTTTACTAACCGAACTACAGAAGGCTTGTGGCTGTGGGCAGGTTGCATGGCACATAGTTTGTTTCTCTGACACCCTGAAGCTGCTTCATTTTGCCTAATGACAGAGATGGACCTAGGCATAGAACAGCATATACACTTCAACAGAGCTTGGTTGCTTATCTTATTTTCTAAATACATGCCACTGTTCTGTCATGGATTTGAGGTAGTCAACAATTCAAAAGAATGTATTTTAATCTTGTAGACAAAATAAAAGAGGAGAAAGGAAGGGAAAAAAACAATGTATAAATCCTTACATAATACTATATAAAAGTGGTGTAAGGAACAGCTGATACGGTCAGTGAAGACAACTATTCTGGAAGAGGAGGCACCAAATGTCAAGCCCCACTATTTCAGTTCTTCCTCAGATGCAACCAAGTGAAATGTTTATGGAACTGGCTTCAAGGGTAAAGGAGCAGAGAGCTAAATCAATTGGCAATCATCCACAGGCTTCATGGAACACTTCTCCCCAGCCTTATCATACTCTCTAACATTTCACCAATGAAAATTGGGACACAGCTGGCCAAGCAACATCAGAGTGTGATTAACATCAGGAGTTATTAATGAGGAGGAACACACAAGCTGGAAGAACCTGAAGCAGTTTGCTTTTGTCTGAGCCTATTGAGAAGGGCAAGATTCTGCCTTCTCCTCTCCAATCCTCTATCGCCCCCCCCCGCAAGTGCAGACTACTTTTGCACTTTGAAATCAGCTTGCAGCAGTTGAAGTGAGCTGAGGACAAAGAGAGGAAAGTGGAAAGAGAAGAGAAACTAGGACATTTTAAAAGCAGCAGGAAAAATGGGATGACAGGGGATTAAGTGCAACTGTCTCTGCCAAATCTGGACAGTTGGAATATGCCTTTATTTGTTCTCCCTCCTCTCATCCTTGCAAGGCATCTTCCTCATTACTCAGTTTTTAAAAAAGATTAAAACTAAAGTGAGGAAGAGGAGAGTTCTCCTTTAGAACCATGCACAAGGCTGCTGCACACCTTATTTTGCTCAAAAGTCCATGCCAAATTGGTTGCCTTTTAAAACCATAAATGACTTCTCATTTTGATTTTTGGTACTTTTCATGCTGGTAACAGACAGTGACACCAGGCAGCAACTTGTGTTTCTCCTCCTTGTCCTCATGATTCAAATGACCTTGCACGGGATTTATAGTTGATGATTAGAAGGTAAACATGGACCTCTTTTTCCAAGGGTGATTGCCCAGCCTCATCTTGGGGAGGGAACTTTGAGGGAAACTATTGTAAAGGCAGAAAAAAAATTGTTTTCCTTCAGTGTATGATTTGACCCCTAGTCAGGCAATCGTGAAATGTTGTTGTTGTTGTATGTCTTCAAGTAATTTCCAATTTATGGCAACTCAACATTTGATTGTCCTGATGCACAACCAGTACGTAAGACAAGAGGCTACTGTTAGCACAGAATACAGAGAAACGGAATGGTTTCCAATTGGCAAGGGGGTCAGGCAAAGCTCCATTTTATCACCCTGTTTAACCTGTAGGCTGAATATATCATACATAAAGCCAGATTAGACTTGTAGGAAGGAAGGGTGAAAATTAGAAGAAGGAACATCAACAACTTCAGATATACAGATAACACCATACTACTAGCAGAAATAACAAGTCTTGGAGAGATTATTGAAGAAAGTCAAGAAAGAAAGTGCAAAGACAGGAACATTAAGAAAACAAAAATAGTGATGATTTACAGATGATTTACATAACCTAAAGTAGATGATGAAGATATTGAAATGGTTCAAGATTTTTCATGCCTTAGTTCAGTCATTAATCAGAATGGAGATTGCACTCAAGAAAACAGAAGAAGACTATGACTTGGAAGGACAGCTATAAAAGAACTAGACAAGATCCTGAAATATAAAGATATATCATTGAACACTAAAGTTAGGATTGTCCATACGATCGTCGTTCCAATTTCTATGTATGGTTGGGAAAGCTGGACAGTGAAGAAAGCTGATAGGAAGAAAATCAGCTGCTTTGAAATGTGGTGCTGGAGAAGAATTCTACATATACCCTGGACTGCTAAAAAGACAAATGGATGGCCCTAGAGTAGATAAAGCCTGAAATCTCCCTAGAAGCCAAGATGGCTAAACTGAAGCTGTCATACTTTGGCCATATCATACTTTGCTTGGCAAAGTAGAAGGCAGTAGGGAAAGAGGAAGACCACATTATAGATGGATAGATTCAATCAAGGAAGACACATCTCTGAATATGTAAGGCCTGAGCAGGGCAGTTGAAGCAGGGCAGGTGACCTGAAGGTTTCTCATGTATAGGATCACTACAAGTCAAAGTCAATTTGATAGCAGTTAACACCAACAAAAGTGAACCTATCATAGGACCTTTCTTGGCAAGATTTTTTTTCAGAGGGAAGCTTGCCTTTGCCTTCCTCTGAGGTTGAGAGGATGTGTGTTGCCCAAGGTCACCCAGCAAATTTCCATGGCTGAGTGGTGATTCAAACCTTGATCTCCACAGTTGTAGCCCAACACTCAAACCACTAATATCCAAGGAAATAGCCAAAATTGCATTTTAAGTATTTTTTTTAAACACTAAGTGCTAATTTGGGTTTTTAACCCCCCCCCCCCATAGACAACTTCTGTGCCTTTCTTGAATGCCTGAGGAAATCTCACAATCTAAGATTTCCTGAAATTATTTAAGCATCCAAATTCAAGTTTTGGCCCATGAAATCCCAATAATCTTACACTTCTTAAATTGGGGGTGCTATTTTGTAACCAAGAGGGGCCATCCAGAATGAAGATCTTGAAGAATCCCCGTGGCTGTTTACCTTATTGCTACTGGTAAAGCCCAGCTTTACTTACCTTTCTGTTTCAGGCCATTGATGGAACAACATTGAAAGATGTCAATCAGTGCACGGACCAGTAAACCTCTGAGAGGAACCTAATTATCATTTCAAAACAAATCAGTTCCTTCAAATCCCTCTCTTAGTGTGAGAAGCCATTTAAGCAGCTATTAAGATGATGTTGCCAAAATAAAGCAGAAAAAAGAAAAAATACAGCTGATCAGGAGAGACGAAGACAGAAGGGGGTGGAAAGGAGAAGATTCCTTACTCTAGCCATAGGAAAGGGCTTCTATTATTCAGCAAGACGGCAAAAGTAGCCCTATGTCTCAGCAACTTCTGATTCTGTCCAAAGTGCTATTTATTGATGTATTTAGGACAGGGGTGGATGAGTTATTGAACTGCAACTGCAACAGAATTCCTTATCATTGGCTATCCTGGCTAAGAGTGATGGAAGCTGCAGTTCAGCAACATCTAGAGGGCTGCATTTTGTCCCACCATGCTTCTACTATTGTTTGTGTTGTTTTGTGCCTTCAGGCCAACTTTGACTAATACTGAATTTATCATAGGGTTCTCTTGGCAAGCAAGATTTCTTCAGAGGAGGCTTCTCATTGCCTTCCTCTGAGGCTGAGAGAGTATGACTTGCCCAGGATCATCCAATGGATTTCTATGGCTGACTGGGGATTTGAACCCTGGTTTCCCAGAGTCCTAGCCCAATAATCAAATTGCTACACCAGTGCTGGCTCTCCCCGCTCTTCCGTAAGGTGTACCAAAAATAGTAGGAAGCAAATACAATAAGACGCAATCACAATAACATAATGATAAACCAAAATAACAATGTTAAAACATATTCAAAATTAAACTCTGTTATCATGCAGTCCCCATTGTCTTTATTTATTCTTAAATAAAAACAAGTGGTACCAAAAGAAGACAACACAGATGGAGCCAGGGAGCCTTTCTGGGGAAAAATGGTTCTATGGCTAAACAGGCACTCTCACTGGGACAGCAGTCAGCTAACTCCAAAGGGTAAGAGGGACCTACAGCAGAGCTTGGCAAAGTTAATTTGTTGGACTACAGCTCCCAGAATTACCCACACAGCATAGCCACTAGCTCTTGCTAGCTAGGTTTCCAGGGAGCTGTATTAAAAACAAACAAAAAAACAAAAAACAAAAAAACACAACTAACTTCCCCAAGCTCTGACCTAGAGAGTAGTCTCAGATACAGTGTTTAAGAGGACTCATGTTGTGGAATGGAATCCCAGAGTCACATCTCTCCCCTCCCCATCAGCATCAACCTACTAGATCTATATTGTCACTGTGTTCTTCTTTTCATGATGGCATATGGTGGGGCAGGGAAATTCTATCCACAAGGAGCTTTCATGAGGGTTTTTTAGGAGTTAGTATCTTGGTGAATGAATGGCTGTCTGTTCTATGTGAGGATAGACATCTTATGTGAGAATGCACCTGTATGCATGTGCACATTTGTATGTGTGTGTGTAACTGAGTATACAAGGAAGGAAGGAAGGAAGGAAGGAAGGAGGACAGTAAGTAAGTAAGTAAGTAGGATGGCTCCACCCATATCAACTTTGGCCCCACTCCCCTCTGATGTATCTCTCCAGCGTGTTTACCACAAGGTAATTTCTCCCTCAGCTAATAAATAAATAAATAAATAAATAAATAATCAATCAGCATTTGAGATGGAGGTGACTAGTCAGGAAGTGTGGGCGAGGGGTGATCTGTTCCAGTGTTCCGGACAATTTTTCTCCAGTAGCACCTATGTTTAAGCTCCTCATTTTTAGTGGCTTTCATTGTAAACAATGGAAGAACCTACAAAGTAGGTGTGTGTGCCAAGGAGGCATATCCATTTGCCTTTAAAATGGGCAGCACTGTGATGTGTGAATAAAATTGCTATAATTATGATGAGAAATAAAAAGAAACACAACAGATAATCTTAAAATAGCTTACTTTCACTCTTTCTTCATTTTTCCCTTTGCAAAATGTGTATGCGTGTGTGTGTGTGTGTGTGTGTACATAAGGGTGAGCCAGTGCTATATGTACAGACAGACAGACAGACAGACAGACATAAATAAATAAATATCGTCTCTTCTACTAAAATCTGAAATGGATACTATAGCTAGTTCTAGGAATGTCCTGTGTTATGCCAAGGTTATTTAAACACAGACTGAAGTCTAAGTGCTAGTCCCAACTAGAGAAGACCTAGCAAATCAATGGGATGTACATAAGCATTGACCTCCCCAATTCCCTTCGATTCAACCATTCTACTTCATGGGTCCTACAGAGCAGTGCTATTCAAAGAGGTGGACCAGCACAGATCCCTGAGCCATTGGGTGTTGGTCCAAGAAAGAAAGAAACAACTGTAGCCAGTGGGCACAAAAATGGTATCAGTCCTTGGCAAACTGGGGGGAAATATACTTGTCTCCCACATCAGATAGCTTGAGATGCCCTGCTGTAGCAGTTTTCACATAAAGAGCTTCCTTCCTGGCCTTGAGCAATGGAGAGATCTCCCTTTGCTTTTGTGATGAATGAATGAGTTCCAGAGGGAAAAAGTACGGTCCTGAACCAAACCGAAATGGCCGCGCGCAGTGCATTGTTGGAAGGAGGGGTTTGGATTGTGAAGCGAGGATTCCTTGAACTGTGAAACTGAGAACACACGGAATGCTGATTTGGCTTGAGAAGAAAGTTTGCAAAACAGTAAGGACTTGGCACCAACAGAATGTACTTTTGAGATGCACAGATCCAGAAGTGTGGCTTCCTTAATTGCCATGTGATGTTGCCTACAATGTATATCTTCTTTGATTGTCTTTATGTTTCATCCACCTTCACGAATTCACGATATTCAACAGTGATCAATACCTTTATTAAGAAAACAGTTAAGTTCTTATGTGTAAAGGCAGAAGAAACAAACCTGGCACACCCTCAGACGGGCAAGCAGTGACGTATTTCTGACCCTACCCTACCCTGCATGGCCAAGAATCACTGAGGCACTTGATACATTTCCCGACAACATGATATATGACCAATTCTTCTGCAAGCAACCTTTTATTAGTAAGGTACAAGATGATATGAACTATTCTTTTAATTGCTTGATTGCCTTTATACCATGGAAGTACTTGGAACTATAGCAACCAGCAAAACATGTCCTTTTCCTCAAGAAATGGGGAATATGACTATAAAGAGGGGAAGATTTTCGACTCACTTTCATGACCCTTGGCTGCAGCAGAGGGTATCCATACCTTCGAGGACATCTGGCCAATGTTCGGCGAAGGACCGTCTTGTGAGTATGTAGAATGAATGTGAAATGTGAATGTGTGAATGTGTGAAAGAAAGCTCTTGATACGGAAATGTGATTTGTGTATTTCATGTCTTAATAAATGTTACATGCATAGTGGTTAAACCCAGATCTGGTTTCCTATGTGTCTTCTGTTGGGATCCTATAGTCCAGGGTGGCTGAATTTCTCTCTGGGTCAAACGTACCAACAATCTCAGTCCATGACACTTTCTGCTGTCTTATGTTCACCTCCTCTTCTTTCCTCTCTCCATCTGCCTTAACTTCTTCCCACCCTTGACTTCACCAGTGGAGTTGGGCCTGACATCTGCATAGACCCACAATGCATTACTTTCCAAACCCTAACGATTCACCAAGCCTTTTTTCTCAGTGCCACGCTGGATCCAAGCAACTATATTTATTATTATTGCTTGTAATCTACTTTGAATGTGGTACATATAGAAAAGGGCACTCGGTTTGAATAGATCTGACATGACTTGAAGTGAGTAATTGGCTTCACTTTCAGGTTAACTAAACTTGTTTGTTGGGGTATGGTGTTCTATTGCACCCTGTGTTCGCATCATTATACTTCATCTGATTTATGAAGAAACATTATGATATTCTGTTGTGAAAGTTGCATGGTGAGGGATTGAAAGCTCCATTACTCAGTTGCTAAGGTAGGTAGATCTGTAAACCAAGTGCTTCTTCTTACTACCCAGATGGGGTTAGCATCCTTTTCCTGTAAGAACTACCATGGGAATGATGCTATGTCAATCCCAGGGGTATTCTTTCCCAGAAACATAGCTGCAGAGCCAAACTGCCACTTCAAGTAATTTGCACATGTAAAAGACCACACAATGTGTGTGTATGAATGTGCATGAGAGAAAAAGGGAATCATCACCACTTCATATTTAAAAGTAAGACACTCACGATTGAAATTTCATAATACCAGCCTAGTTCTAACCTAAAGTCTCTAAATATCAGTCCTTTATACCCACACATGCGTATACTTATTTTCTCAGGGGACTAATGGCGTGGGAGTATTTGTCTCAATTTCAGTAAACATCACTTGTGCAAACAGTAGAGATGGACATATCTATCACTAAGGTTCTTTTTTTTGCCTAATCTTCCATCCATTTCATTGTAAAATTTGAGAATTCTTCTCCTTTCTTAAGCTTTGTTTCTCATGACCATAAGATCTATGTGTATCCCTCCACATTTCTCCATAAGCAATTCTTGTCATTCAGGTTTTCATTTTTCTAATCTTCAGTTCAGTTCATCCTGATAGTTCATAATTTTCAAATCAGTTTTTGTTGGTTCTGAAAGTTTTTTTTAAATCACATTAAAATTCATATATATTTTTCTCCATGTTTCTCCATATGTGTGCATTTCATATGCAAATTTTATCTGATGTATACATTTTGTGAGTAGTTTTTGTATTATATTTTCATGTTGTAACATATTAATGTTATTTTCACTGATATGATATGCAGATAGCAGTATTTGCTGTCTGAAACTATGTTTCTAGTTTAGTTTTTATTTTAAATCCCGCTTTCACAGGCTCTAGAATACAGTGGTTGTAATTTGTTTTAACTCAACTCCAGTTCATAATAGATGTTCTGGAAGAATTTTATATACATGCATTATTGTACCAGATGACTTAGTGGCTTGATACCATATCCTCTGACCTGAAAATTCTCCTACTTAAAAGTTCCCCTGTTCGACATATGCCGTGTTTGGTACTGAAGAAAAAGCTTGCAACTGAGTTCAGTTGTAATGTTAACCTATGGTTTAGTATTGAGAATGAATCAAACTGAGCTTTGGAGCTACACTTTCTGCCTCTTCTTTTGGTGCAGCAATGAGATGTTTTACTCCTGTTTTCGAATAATTGCAGCTTGCTGAATAGTACAGACCCAGACAAACTATGATGAATCTTACATATGGGCAGTGGGGAAGAGCCAGCTTTAATTCACAGTTTATGAAGTTGGTTGGTTTTCACTGACCATTGTGAAAACTAATCATAATTTGGAGTTTGGATAGCATACTGAGCTTTAGTCCATCAGAAATGGAAATGGAACATTCCAGTATCGTCCTTGCAGCCATACTGAAGAGGATAGAGGCAAGGCTTGGGGGGCTGAATTCATGAGCCTAGGGGAAATATAGCCATAATGTCAAACTACAGTTTAGCATTGTTACCCTGACTTCTGGGGGTCCCTTGGAGGACACCTTGACTCGCTCCAAAAATGCAAAGATTGGGGAAATTAGCAGAGCACTGGCTGTAGCCAAACGAGAGGCAGGGTAACCCAGCAGAATCTTTTACCCAGTTTTTACGGGGTCAGACCAAGCGAAAAGCCAGACAAACATGCCAATAACTGGATTTTATTAATAAATATGTTCTCACATATCAACTCACTGACTCACTCCTGCACACAAGGCCTATTGAGAAAGGAAAGAGGTGAAAATTGATAGCGGATTCAGCGGAGAGGGTGTAAAGGTGGTGATACTGCACTTATCCTGAAGTCTTCAGTCCAGGAAGCGGCAAGAAGAACGGAGCTCGGTGAAGAGAAGCAGCTGAGGGGATCACTTGTCTAACAGAGTGCTGGTCTGCTAGCATGGTGGGGAGTTCTCCAAAGAGACCCTCAAAAACTAGGACTACTTATAAGGTAGAACGTTCCTTGAGGGCAGGCCCTATCCTGAGAAGAACAATGGCCAAAACAAATGGAGAAACGCCGCACAACTTGGTAGTTTGCACAATTGGCTTACGCAGATGCAGTGCAGGGTTTACTAACGTCGGAGTTGTTCAACCTGGGGAAAACCCAATAATCCACTCAGGTTGGCTGAAAACCTTTTGTTCATGCTCACATGTTTAGCCTGAGGTCCCCAAGGGGAACGTGACTGGGGATTTGCCTGGCTTGACCTATTTTCAGTCGTTTGACCTCCTTGTCCATGTACCCATTCGGGCAACCTCTCTGGCATGGCAGGCATATTTAATATCAAATTTATGGCCCTCAGGATAGAGTATGCCAGTAGGGTAACAGCATTATGTAGTCAGTGTGTATGTTCTATAGCTGGGCACTTGCACTAATAACAGATTCCAACTCTGCACTTTAGCACAGTGATCTAATCATGCTTAAAATAATGTCTGATTGGAAAAAAGTAAATATAAGAGGAAACTGGGGATTAACTCCTGTTCAATGGTGTCTTAACAAGCCCTCATCTGATACAAATGTTAAGCATCAGATCAAATGTTAAATGTTAAAATGAAAGAGAAACTTCTCTGATCCATGATTAAGGATTTATTTTGACATGTTGTTACAGTTACTGCACATTACAGTATGTTCCCTTATTGTAAGTAGTAACACCTGATAATTTCAGAGACTTGGGAATTTGTCTCCAGTGAATGTGTAGAAGTGAGCAGAGAAGACCAGGGAAAAGTGTTACAAAGAGCTTGGTGACTATCTATCTATCTATCTATCTATCTATCTATCTATCTATCTATCTATCTATCTATCTATCTATCTATCTATCCGTTCATCTATCTGTAAATCTCCATTTACATTACTCTGTTACAACAGTTCAAATTTACATCATTTCTCCAGAAATAAATAAATGAATGAATGTTTCATCTGCAATGCATAGCTCTCCCATTGTGCCTGTGCAATTAAGCAAGGTGGAAGAGTTGAGAGATTACGGTGGGTAAGGTCATTTGGAGTCTAGGCATACGAAAAGATGACTGGACTGGGTTTATTTACTTCCCTAGGTTGGAGAAGTGGGAAGTGGAAGAAATCAACTGCAGTCTCCTTATTGCCAGAAGAAAGGGGTTTCTTTTGCCTGCTTAAAAGAAGTATGTGAATGGGAGGAAGAAAGTGGAAACTTGGAACTTTGGTATGGCTGGAGGGATGACCCCTGTGGTATCTAAAAGCCTGCTTATCACTGAGGATTGAGTGGGGAGAGAGAAATCTGCAAGTGCTTTTGTGTAAGGACTGTGTTTTTGTTCATTTTTGGTGCAGCTGGTTACTGTACAGGAGATGTCCTGCCTTTCCTCCTGTTGCACTCTCTGCATCTGCTGCAGAAGACCCAACAGGACATGTGGTGCCTCTTTCTCTCTCCTGCTGGAGAAGGTACAGTAGAAGAATACAGTTCTTACCAGTTGCTCTCTGTTTGTGTGCTCCTCTGAAGAGGAACTATTGTCTAATGAGAAGCCAGCCCCCCCCAGCCAAGGCCCCTTGGGATCAGCAGTTGCTGCCTCTTCTCATCCCTTGGGAGAGCATCTGCACATTTCTCAAGCCTGTAAAAGATAAGCTCTGATGTTTTATGCTTTAAACCTCTTTGAAAGTGGGGGCGTGTTGAGCAGAACAGCTAACTTTGTGGCTATTTCAGCTCTATAAAAACAGATCTTCCTGATCTCCAATAATTCCCTATGGAACTGACTTGTGGACATGAGGCAGACATGGGGTTTGAAAACACTGAAATAACAAAGCACTGTGCAGAATAGGCACTTGGTTATGGGTTACTTTTGTCTTTTGACAGCGTTGGTGTTAAAACAGTGCTGCTGGAGTTGTCCAGCCAGAATGGGCTGACATTTGTTCTTTTGACAGATTTGATCAATGTGAGCCTCTCAGAGGGGTGATTTGTATCCAGAGCAAGCCCTTGAATTTGGTTTCCCAGTGAATTAAGAACAAACAGTGATCGCGAAAGTGAGTAATTGACCACATTTCCATGGCAGGAAAAAAAAGTGACCTTCTAAATTTTTAGGTGCCAGTGTTCTTCAAGGCACAAGAGAAGCTCCTTTTTCTTTAAAAGTGGCAGAATTTTTGGTTTTAATCACACGGTTACACTCACTGTGTGGAAGTGAGTGGGCATTTTCATTATTTTAAATCCATATTCTATTCTTTGGGGCTGTTTTTTTTTTTTAAAGAAGCAACAGTAAAACAGCCAACAGCTGCATGGATGGGTACTCAGGAAGGATGATTCAGTGTGACCAGGCAGAGGCGAGAGCTGGGAGTAGGACTGGCTGCATACAAGTGGATGTGGGTGGTTATGACTGAGTAGCACCATAGAGGAGCAAATTAGAGTTATGTGTCAGAGGAAAGAAGGGGGATATTATTCAGCAGCAGTTGACTTTCTTCTGAACAGTTTCTTGAATCTGTAGACAGTAATTTTCAAAAGTTTATTTTTAGATTTAATATACAACTCTGACTGTTGCTGTTGTTATTGTTGTGGTGGTGCTGCTGCTGCTGCTGATGACGCGATGACAATGATGATAGAAGATACGGAAGATACAGATAATGGGAGTGATGATGACTTCATGTGCTCCAGTTGCCACTATGTGCAACATAACTTATTTCATGGTGCTTGTTCAATCACTGTGGGAATTTTCTCTTTTTTTTAATGTATTTTGAGAGCCAGTACATGGTGTAGTGGTCTGAGTGTTGAATGATGTCTCTGGATACCAGAGTTCAAATTTCCACTTGACCATGGAAACTCACTGGGTAACTATGGGCAAGTCACATGCTCCGAGCCTCAGAGGAAGGCAGGGACATACCCTTCTCTGAACAAATCTTGCCAAGAAACCCCTGTGATAGGTTCACTTTAGGGTCACCATAAGTCAGAAATGAGTTAGGCCATTTCCGCACTAGACTGTTATAGCACTATTATTCCGTTTTCAACATCCTATGGAATCCTGGGGTTTGCAGTTTAGGGAGGGGCCAGCTGGCCCTTCCCTATACTGCAAACCTCAGGATGCCATAGGATGTTGAATGTGGAATAATAGCGCTATAACATCTAGTGCGGAAATGGCCTTAAAGGCACACAAGAACAATTTTAAAAAAGTTTGAGCTGCTTAAGTTCTATTTCTTTGGGAGTGATCTTCCCCCTAATGTTTTTCAGAAGAATCTCTTAAGATGAGAATGATATATACATGTGTGTGTATGTAAGTATGTGTTTGTGTGTACATACATACATACATTGTTCACTGGATGTAGACCAGGGTGGAGTCATACATCCCCACCCCTTCCTTTGGAGCCCTGGGGTTGCCTGAACCCCAACCCCTAAGACCCTTCTGTCCATCCAAATAATGCCCTCAAAAGGCCCACAGTGACTCCTGAAATGTTCAGGAGTAGCAATTACCTAACCCCCCCCAACCAAGAAATCCACCCCACACCTGAAAATTACACCCAGAGACCACTTCTAGTTGTGATTTTTGGCCCAAAATGGAGTATGGAGAAAACTGATCCCTTTTATAGCTGTCCACCCTGATCTAGACCTAACCATCTGCAGAACAGATTCATGGAAATCAATCAGTGGGACTGAACCATAGCTAATAAATGCTAAGGGCCCTTTTACATGACACAGTTATAGCACTATGATTCCACTTGAACTGCCATGGCAACGTTCTACAAACTCATGGTACTGATGATTTAGTTGGCTGGTCATTTAGAATTGTCAACCTGGGAGCTCCTCTGGTGCCTCTAACCATACTAAAAATTCCACAGGATGCAGCCATGGCATTTAAAGAGGAATCACAGCACTCAAACTGTATAGTGTGAAAGTGACACAGGGAAGGACAAGCTACTATAGTGCAAATGAATACAACAGATGGATTAGAGACTAGGGATGGAGAATGTATGGTATTCCAGATACTGCTGGACTTTAACTCCCATGATCCCTGTGCACTATTGGTAATGCTGACTAGGACTGGTGTGAATTATAGTCGAAGAACATCTGGAAGATGGCTTCCACTTGTTCCACCTTTGGATTAGAGCTTTCACTAACAGGTAACAGAGGCCTTCCTTGGCAGTTGACCTTGTCATGAGTGTGTCCCTAATTTCAAATATGAGATGTTGGGCCATTCTTGACTAGAAACCTTTTGGTTAGTCCCAACTAGAGAAGACCCCTTGAATCTAGTATTGAATGAACACATACAGGCAACTCTCATTGGTTCTGAGGGTCTACTGAGCATAAGCAACAGGATTTAGCTGTCACATTTTTTAGATTGGCCCTGTTGCTACATTCTGTGGGCTGGTTTAAAGAAATCAGTTGACCCAGGCATTCAGAATTTGAGTGAGAAACATCTGGCTTGTGGTGGATTTTGGAGGAAAGAGAGGAGAGAAAGAAACAATGATGCCTCAGTAGGAAGCACTGGTTCTGAGCGCCTCTAACAAAAGCTACATCAAGGCTGTTATCAGGAGATGCAGCTTTTTTGAAAAAGGCCCAAACCACTCTGAGGTGAACAGGCATCCATTTGGCAATTGCCCCGCCCACTCACAGGACACATCACAAGTTGGAATGAACAGAGGCTGGAAATGTACAGTCTCTGTCACATTTTAAATAGCTTTGTTCCCAATCGAGCAAGCATTATAATTAAAGTGAGGCTAGCGTCATCCGAATAGAAGCTACTAAATTACAGGTCTGAGGTGATATAAATGCAGGTATCTGAGTACCTGGCCAGAATCTGGAAAGGTACATTTTAAAATTGGTTTTTTGTGTAACTTGTCATGAAACCCTCAAAAGTAACACATGCCTGTTAGCAATACCAAATAATTAAGTGGCCCATTTCATTTCTTGTTATGCATTACTTTTTTGCATTACTTTTTGCATTACTTTTTGATTCCTTGGGGAGGGAGAATCCAGCTAAAAAGGTGGTGAAATGGTCTAAAATGAGGGGATATTCCCCCCAATGCCTTCTGCAATCCCCTAAAGTGTAATGACAAAAAATAATGAAAAAGTGGTCTTTGTTGCATACAAAAAAAGGAAGATAGTTATATAATACAAAATGACCACCATTATTCCCTTGCTGCTCCCCAAAATATCAGCTCCATGGGCTAGCTCTGTCTCTGTGATTCTCTGGGGACCATATAAACTACACAAAAACAGAGACTTATGAAAAACAGGGGAGTTGTGTGTGTGTTTAATATTAAATGGTGCAAGAGACTCTATGATCTACTTAGACAGTGAATTGCTGCCCCAGAAGGCTTCTAGGAGAGATAGTTCTCCCCTTTTTCCCTAGAAAAAAACAAAAACAATCAGAGGAGTCTAAAGAGACTATGGCCACAGAAATAGTCTTGGGGGCCTCAGTTTCTATGATCTTGCAAAGGGAGGAATAAACTGTCTGCATGCATCAGCATTCTGTTCATTCACATTATGGCTTATTAAGCCTAGATTCTTGGCTTAAAGTGACATGCACTCACACAGGTGATTACTCTATACCAAGGTACATTTGATTACCACTGGATACTTTAGTCAACCTGTTATCATCTGGCCAAGTAATAAAGGGACTTCTATCAAGTGTTGATCTCTTGTAAAAAGTGCCACAAAATAGCCACCTGCAATTACCCTGGCTTACTCAATGATGAGTTACACAAAGAGCTTAGAAAAGTTACTTTTTGAATACAGCTTCCAGAACCACCCCAGCCAGCATGAACAATGACCATGCTACTGACTGGAAGACTCTGACAATTGTTATACATAAAAGTAAAATGTTCACATTCTGGATCAATGTTTGAGATGTTGTTGGGTTCACATTTCCATGCAGAAATAGCAGTTCTGCATGTGCTGAGAGTGACCATGGAACAGAGTGCTGCTTTTCTATTTTTTCAAAAAGAGGCACCCATTTGTACAAATTTGTGCAAGTAGTTATTTATTCATTATTTTTAACCAGCTACAGTTTCATAATTTTTATTATTACATGCCACACTTTTTTCCTATTGACAATGATAATGAACAGCACCATTCCTACTAACAGTAAATCCAGCTGATGAGTGCCAACAGGACAAGAAGGTAAAGCTGGGCTGATCAAAGAATAAGAAGCTGCTACTAGGATAGAAACCCAACATTTGCAAGAGTTGAAGAAATATGAACCCCTGCAAATGAGCCAGCATGGTATAGTAGTTTGAATGTAGGACTATGACCCTGGAGACCAGAGTCTGATTGCCTGCTTGGCCATGGAAACCCACTGAGTGACCCTGGATGCATCTCACACTCTTAGCCCCAGAACACCCTGTGATAGGTTCACTTTAGGACTGCCATAAATTGGAAATGAATTGAAGGTACACAACAACAACAACAACAACAACACACACACACACACACATATGTACAGAAAACAGTCAGTGAACCAGCACGTTCATTAGTCATGAAATGCTAAATGTCAGTTGGATGAGAAAGTCAGAACAATGGCCAACAAATAGAGAGGTGTGGAATTATTGATGCAGCCTCTTAAAGCATTTAATACCCTGTGGGAAGACATGGCTAGCTGATATACTGTATCATTTTCTTGCAGGTTCCATTTGTAGGATTTGTTTTATTTCATCTTAATCCCATCGTCCTCCCAATATTGGACCCAAGGCAGCTCATAAAATGGCTAAAATAAAACGTGGATCTGAAAACACAGTAAGTTACATTATTGAAATACAATTAAATGGACTGTGATGTTACAGCAAAAAGCAAAATAATAATAATAATAATAATAATAATAATAATAATAATAATAATAATAGTATGTTTTTAAAAGATTTCATGCAAAAAAAAAAGAGAGGAAAAAGCAAAACGCCTACTATTGAATGTCCTTTCCTCAACAGCATGTGTTGGATAGTGTGAATAGAGTTAACAGACTTGTTGCTGTGCTGTTTCCTTGAGACGCTTGCTCGTATTTGTGTATTGGGCAAGGTCACCCAGCTGTCCCTCAGTGTTATGATAAAAGTCTAATATGTTGAGACTACTGTATGTACAAGTCACATGCTTACTTGATGTTGTTCAGCTGTGTATGTTTTCCCTACAAAAGAGGCTTGTCCAAGTAGTCTCTCTCTTCTCTTCTCTTCCTTCATTTTTGCTTCTGCCTCGCATTCCGTATGCATCTGTTCTGTTTTGCTCTCTGTGGCGTGCATACTGCCACAGGGCACTATGGATGGAACTTAGCTGTTTGTTTTGTCTTTTATTACCCACAATAAATCTGTAAAATGCCTTTGCGGTTTGAGCGGCTGTTTTCTCCCTCCTGGCTGCGGGATGCACAGAGCGTGGCTGTGCAGGGCAAAGTGGTCTTGTTTTGCTCAAACATGTACCCGTCTCTCATTTTTCTGACATGAATGTCCTTTCCTCAACAGCCAGTCAGTTGCCAAAAGGACCACTGGAATAAAAAGGTCTTTGCCTGTTGACAGAAAGTTGACAAGGAGAAGGCCACAATAGCCTTCCTTGGACTAGAGTTCTGCAACTGGTGAGCAACCACCACAATGCCTCTCTTCCATTGTGTGTGTGCGCGTGTGCATGTGCTTTCAAGTCACCTATAGACTTACGGTGACCCCATGGATTTTATAGAGTTTTCTTAGGCAAGGAATACTCAGAGGTGGTTTTGCCAGTTCCTGCCTCTGAAGTATAGCCTACAACATGTGGTATTTGTTGGTAGTCTCCCATCCTGGTACTAACTAAGGCTGACCCTGATTAGCTTCCAAGATGAGACAGGACCTGATACTGACTATTAAAACATCAAAAGCACACACACACACACACACATCTAAATACTGTTCTATACCTTGACAGGTCCACTCCTGTCTAATAGAGGGGAATATTTCATATCACTCTTCTTTTGGCCTATCCAAATGTGCATGGGGAAAAAATGGCCTTAATTGTTCTGTAGAAGCACAGTACCCTGAGAAGTTCCTTAGTCTGAAATTAGAACCATTAAGAGGAGAATTAGCAGAGCCACACTCTGGCATCCTTCTCCTTGGCATGGTTATCCAAGAGAACAACCAAGGTGAACTCTGTGTCCAATCTACAGATTGAAATGTGTTAATGTAATTAGGTCGTCCAAGAACGAGTGGAACTGTGCAACCCACTTGAGCACATTTCTTATTATAGCCCAGAAGGTGCCAGGCTCAAGCAAACAGGTAGTAGTATAGGAATGTAGAAAGAACAGTGTTGGATTGGACCAAAAGCCTATCTAGTTCAACATTCTGTTTACACAGTGGCCAAGCAGTTGCCTATGGGGAACCCACCAGGAAGATGTATGTTCTCGGGGCCATGTTAAGATTTCGTAGGCTCTAGGCACTTTTGCATTGGACACCTTGCCTTGCTTCGGCAAACCATTAGGGATGTTTCTGTAGGTCCTACAATTTTCACAGTCCCAGGCATTGTGCCTAAATTGCCAAACGGATAAGGTGGCCTTGCCCTTCATTGCACATTCCCCAGCAACTTAGAGGCATACCGCCTTTGATACTGGAGGTGATATATAGCCATTCCAACAAGTACCTGTTGATGGCTCCAGCCTCCATGGATTTGTATAATTATCTTTAAAGTCTCAAAATTGTCAGGCAGAACTGCATGCTGTGGCACTGAATTCTACAGCTTAACTATGCACAGCGTGTGAAAGTACTTCCTTTTATCTGTCTTGAATCTCCAACCATTCAGCTTCAGTAGATAACCCTGGCTTTTAGTACAGTGAGGCAGTGGAAAGCACTTATTTACTCATCTCCACACCATGCATAATTTTATATTTTATATATTACTATTATGTCTCCCCTTGCTTATCTTGTTTGCCCTAAGCTAAACAGCCCTAGTTTGTAACCTTCCTTTGCAGCAGAGCTGCTCCAGTCCCCTGATCACTGAGCTTGCCTTTTTCTGCACCTTTTTACTCTACAATATCTATCTTTAGACACACTGAATGACCAGAACTGTGCACAGCGTTCTATATGTGAATGCACTATTGGTTTCTATAACAGCAGTATGATTATTGATCTAAATCCTGTTGTTAGTTCTAACTGGGGTGAAGTTATTGACTCCATTGAATTGACCTGTATGCTGACTTACCATTCAGCAATTAAATCAATGCACTTCAAGACTTGAATTGTCAATAAATCATGTAGAGTTTTGAAACAGTATGTTTTCATGTAGCGATTTATAACTGGAAAGGAAGCCAATAAACAGTGTCTGGACTTCATGTAAACACTCCAGGTGGAAGATGCATAAGATTGTGACTGCTGATTGTACTAATTTAACTAATTGTTGGTGTGTACTTTTGTCTATAAATGCATTTAAATCCAACATTTTAAATAAAAAAAAACTCCAGTGAGTCAACGGGTGTGCTCTAGTCAAGACTAATCTAAATGATTCCCAAGAATATATTTTATTTATAATTCCTTTTCTAATTATGCCCAGCATGGAATTTGTCATATTAACAGCAGTTGTATGCTGGTTCAACATTTTCATTGAACTATTTACAATACCAAATTTCTTTCTTTTGATCAGTGGCTGCCAGCTCTGATCCCAGTACTGCACAGGTGAAAGTGGAATTTTCTGCTACAATATATAACATATACAACACTATATATACATATATAACATTTCCCACTTGTTTACACTGTTTATTTATTTGTTTGTTTATTGTTTATTTCCCATTTTTACTGCCTATTCTCCCAGTTTGTAGAGATTCTTTTAGAAATCTCTGCTATCACTTTATTGCTCCTGCCATCTAAATAACTGTCATCAGCAAACAGAGCCACTTCACTACTTACTCCTGGTTGTTTACACATTAAAAGAAACCAGCCCTAGGACCAATCCTCAAGTCCCCTTTCAGTAGCTCATACCCTTCCATGGAGAGAACTGACCATTTATTACAACTTTCTGCTTCTTGTTCTGTAATCTATTTTGATCCATTGAAGGACTTTGGCTCTTGTACCATGACTGCTCCATTTTCTCAGGAGTCTTTGATGTGGGACTTTTATCAAAAAGATTTTGGAAGTCCAAGTAAACAATATCTACCACATCACTCTGTTTATGGATGCTTTCAGAGATCTCAAAATTTTAAATGTGATGGCATTCACTTTTGCTGATTCTTTTTCATCACAGCTTGCCTGTCTGCATGCTTGTTAATTTGACCCCTTCTACCTACCAAAGCTGGAATAGATGGTTAGATAACCAGTGGGTCCTGGCAACATCTCAGGTCTCTGTAACTGAGTATTATAGGATTACACATGGCTCTGAATGCCACCAGCTGCAGAACTAGTGCAAACCAAGTGGAGGGAAGTGATTTTATCCTTGAAGTGCTTTGCAAACAAGTCACACCCTTTTTAACAGCACTTTGCAGATGGCACTTAGGGAAAGAAAAAAGGCACAAGGCAATCAGGAAAACTTCCACAGGGTGGCACTGTGCAGACGTCATAGTAGCGGGCAAATATTGCTTCATTATTACCATTACTGCTACAAAGTAGTCCCTCAAATGTATTCTCCCTTGCATTCAGTGTTGCATCCTGACCACAAAGGGCCGCCTATGGGCCACAGGCTGGAGGCGGACACAGGCTGTATAATTCTTAATCCGCCTCCTCAGCTTCTCTCTGTGTTTCTACTTAATAAATGCAAGAGCAGCAGAATCCACGAGACAACAGTAAGAGGTGGGAAGGAAATTACAAAGCAAATATGGTAGGAACAGTAGCTGGAATTGGGACGATTATTTCTATTACACCGATTTCCATTTTAAATAGGAATTCATGAAAGATACATTTTCCTACTACTGCAGCACATACATTTAGAGAAAAAAGAAGACCAGGCGCAGCTTCATAGCACATACACACGCATGTGTGTGCACACAGAGAGAATTATACAACACAGATCTCTTATTCTTCTGCAAGGGTAATAGATTTTGCTCTTATCCTCAACAATGTAGAATCAAAACTATGCTGAAACCAATGGGAGTTGTTAACTATGAAGCAAGGCAACATGATGTTAGTCTAAGCCAAGCCAGGTGTAGATCATTTTCCATCATCCTGATGGAAGCCCTAGCAAGTTGTACAAGTTTTCTTCTTTGAAAACAAACAAGCTAAGTTTCTTCTTTCACTCAACACCTCAATGGCTTAGGCCTTGAAAAGCTCTGTAACTGCTGCGCTGCATTGATGATGCTTTTCAGTTGGGAGTGACTTTGCTGATTGTTATCAAGGTGTCTGAATCCTACAGAGAGACCTCAGAGAACCACCAGGTGCAGTCCATTGGTAAACCAGAAGATCAAAGATAATTTGGCAAAACCTGTTTCTGAGTGCAACGTAATGATTTCTAGCTGGATCTCTGCTTGGTGCAAAAGAGCTCAGTTCAGTAAAAACAGGACCTCCATATTTGTAACTATGGTAAACTATAGAAAAAACAAACTGGCCATTTAAATTAACTTCAGCACTGGGGATGCTTTGACCCTGTTCTCTACCACACTGAAGATGATGAATTAGTTTATGGAGCACAGCACTTGAACACATTGACCAAGATCCTACATCTAGCAGGAACAGCACAGTGCCTGTTTAGTTCTATGTCTGTCTCTCATTCCATCAGCTGTCAAACCCCAGCAGCCTGTTCACCTTATGCAGTTATAGGCCATTTCCACACGGGGTAATAAAAATGGTGCAGTGTGTCGTCCACGGAGGACGTCTGCGCATTGGAGTGGACTGGGTCCAGACTACTTATTGTAGATCCGCACCTCACTCTGCTCCAGAACGACCCCAAGTGGTCCTCCAGCGTGCTTTTGAAAGGCCCGATTCTTCCGGTCTTTCAAAAGCATGGAGCATGCCACTGCGAGCCTGCTCCCTTGTGCAGATTCGCAGGCTTGCACCAATGCGAGCCTGCGATCTGCTGAGGGTGAGCTTTAGGCTGGCGAGCTTCAGCGGTTGGTCGAGACTCACGACCAACCAGAAGCCGCCATTTTGGACACTGGAGCAGAGCGCATTGATGACCACACACTGTTCCGGAGCATCCTGGACTGGACCGGGGAGCCAGAAGATCTGGTAAGTAGTGGCGCAGGGCAATTCCCTCGCCCCGTGCGGAAATGGCCATAGTGTTATGATTCTTCTTTAACTGTCATGGCAACATCCTATGGAATCCTGGGATTGGCAGTTTAGGGGGAAGAGCCTTTGTAATCCTCAGCCAGGGAGCTCCTCTGGTGCCTCTGACCAAACTGCCAGTCCCAGGATTCCATAAGATGCAGCCATGACAGTTTAAAGTGGAACTATAGAGCCATAACTGTGGACTGTGAAACAGCTTCAAGAAGGAGTGTTGCTGCATAGAAAAATGCATACAGAGAGATATAGAGTTGCTGGGGAAATGAGCACCAATATAAACATAAGTTTCCATGCTGCAAGAAAAAAAAGAAAGAAAGAAATTTTGCAACTCAATTCAGAACTAGGACATAACAAGAAAGCTGGTGGCAGAAAAATTTTAATATCCCTAGTTTCTGTGCATGAGAGGGAGAGTAGCAGGGTGGGTCCACAATACGTATAACTGCTGAACTCAAAGGATGTAGCTGTACATAGTAATGACTGTGAAACATTTCATGGTTGTGTTGCAATTTATTTAGAAATATTTGGCTCATACATCCAGAGCAACCCAGAAAATAAAAAGGCCCTCAACATTTTTTACTGTTTTCACAGCTTTACCAGTGATCAATCCAAATCAAAAGCATGCACTTAGAACTCTTCTACATCATTAGGGTAGGGCAGGGAAAGCTGGCACAGGTACCACATCTTTTTGCAGTGAGTAATTTCAGGTGTTCTTTCAGCAAGACAAGTCTGTTCAAACAAGGGAATTGTGGTTGACTGTTCCCATCCTAGCCACTGCATAATAGACTTTATATGGAGAAGGAAATGGATCTCATTCACTGGGAACTATGGAAAAATACTGATGTAGAGTGTACATTATTCACAAAACCTGTAAATGTCCCAGTTTTTCTCCTCTCCTCCCACTTTCTCACTTTGTCCTCAGGTTCCTTCAATTGCTGCAAATTGAGTTCAACCTGCTAAAGGAGTTTGCACTCTATTATCTCAGGAGTGGGGAGAGGAGAGGAGATATCTTGTTCCTCCCAGTAGGCTAAAGTAAAAGCAAATGGCTGAAGCCTTTCCTAGTTAGTCTGTTCTTTGTCACTCATAGTGTTTGCCTTCTGGACCACACTCTGATGTTGCCTGGACACATGTGTCCTTGCTTCAGTTTTTATCTGTGAAAGGTTGGAGGGTACGCTGCCATGAAAATTGTTACTCTGAGAGATCCAGCAACATCACTTCCCATGCCTTTGGTTTCAATGGAGTGTGGTTTTCCTTTGCTTTCCTTCACACTATAGAGAATCAGTTATTAATCATGCAGGGAAATTTCCTTATCTACAAAGCAATTTATATAAATTGAAAAGTACAGTTGCCTCAGGCGCTAACTCTTCCCCAGCTCTGTTCTAAACAGTCTGCCGTTTCTCCCTCTTTCAAGAACAATTTTATTTGTATGAGCGCTATGCACTTAACACTGAGTTTCTGGTGGTTTTATTATTTGATTTGACAGTTAATTTTCTGCATGTTTTACTAGATTTCTTTTTTTAACAAAACCTATTTATTTTATTTTGATGACTCCTATTGGAGGGAAGACACAGAGAAATGAATAAACAATGGTGTGATCCAACTAAAATGACTTTCAAGCCCCACACTTTTCAGGGGGAAAGGTTGCTTAACTTTCCTCTTGAAATCAGTGGGTCTTGAAACTTTGATTGAATTGTGCAAGAAGCAAAATGATTTTTTTAAAATATTGCTCCATCACACATCACCTCCATTTTTTTTAAAAAAAGTCTTATTTTCCTTCCCACATAAGCCTCTAATGTATTTATGTGGTAAAAAGGAAAAATATATAAAAGCATTCCCAAATAATTCACCATTCAGAGGAAGAAAATGAAGATCAGTCTGAGTGGATCTCTCAGCAGCCAGATTTGTTTTTCAAGCAAGTAGAATCTCTGCCTCTTGACACCTTAGAAGAGTATTCCCAGTAAACGCCTGGTGATTTTTTCAAAATGTGGAGTGGTAGTAGTGCGTGTGTGTTTCTAAAGGGGAGTGCTCCATTTGAAACTGGTGCCTTTTCATTCGACTATTATAGTCATTTCACTAACTACTTAATTGCAGCCATCTATCTCCGGCTGTCTCACTCTTCTCGACACCCACAGATGCATCCACCCACATCGATCCACCCCCACACAAACCTCCTCTCTGACTCATGTGCCGAATCGTTGTCAAAAAATAAAATGAAATAAAATAAAATTCCCCCCACTCCTTGCCTAATGCAAACACGGCCTTCAAATGTGTGGTGTTTCTTTTTATCTCTTTCCATGTTTTCCAGTGAGTCATCTGGTCGGTCTCTGATCTAAGCCCGGCAGGCTAGAATGTACATGCATGATATTTTGAATGAATTTTGGTTTACCTTGTCAATGGCTCAGGGGAGGGACTGCATTTAGGAAGCACACAACCACCAAGATGGAAAATTCATTACTCTCTCCCACACCTGAAGCAGAAGAATTCATCCCTTTTCGAGACACCATTTGTATCAACTGTAACATTTTCCTGTTTGGGGCTGGGGGGAGTTAACAGGTTTTAGTCTGTTGCGTCAGAATCAAAAAGAAAACAAAAGTCTGGTGGCATCTTAAAGACTAACAAATTTTATTTGCCATAAGCTTTCAGGGATCGTAGCTCATTTAATCAGATGCATGGAATGATGTCTAGCTGGTGGCTTTTGACTTCTGCACCAGATTAAAACCAAGGTCTCTGGATTTTAGTGTGAATATCCAAGGTGCTGAGCCTATGCTGGGATTGGATTCAGCACCTGGTACAGCTCCTTTAAAGTTCAGAGTAAAACTCAGAGCAGATTTAGTACCCCATTGATGTAAAAGCAATCTGCTGCCAGGATTGGGCAATTATTATACACATGCTTGTGTGGTTAGAGGGGTGAGATATCAAGATCAGACAAGGTCTGGCGCCTTTAGGTTATTTAGGCCAGGAAAGGCAATATAACTTAACAACATTTCAACAGAACAAAACAAAAAGTATAGTCTGACAGCATTCTTTAACAAAGCATGTAACAAATGCATATACATACATTTCTTTTCCTAGCCTTCATGTTAAGATATCCTTCCAAAGACTGACAGGAGAACTGGGTGGCTTGAGATTACCGTGGTTTCTATTAATAAAAGAAATAGACCTCTTGATTAATTATTTTCAGGGGAAGTTCTCTGAAGTATTTCTGGTGAAGTCCTCTAAAACCTATGCCAAATAAAAGTTGCTAGTCCTTAAGATGCCACAAGTTTTCTTGTTATTTGTATTCTAGACCTCATGATGAAAATGCACTGGTATGTACACACACACACGTGTGCGCGCACACACACATTGCCCCAGATAATTCCTTATGTTTTTGCAGCTAGAGAAGCCAAAACTTTTTTTATCTGAAATGTGTGATGGCTCACATCCCAGACCTAACAGATTTTCGTGAAAAGCATGTTTGGCTTGCATTTCTATGAAGTATGTATTTCTAGCCACTAGGAAAAATCTCAGAAATGTGCCATCCCAGCAGAGGCTGAGAAAGTTACTTTGTTTGCACTACAATTCTCAGAATCACCCAACCAGCACTGGCTGCTATCTTTTTAACTCACAAGCGAGCACAGAAGGACGGCGAGCTAGATGAAGCCCACTGCACACAAGTAGGAGGTAGCCTCAAACCTTCCCCTCTAGCCTTATTTCCTTTTAAATTTGATCCCCTCCAACAGCAATTCCTGTGTCTTTGACAGCCAGTATTGGGAGTGTTGCACCACAACATCAAGAGGCCCAAAGGGTATTGCATTGGCTCCTATGGAAATTATCCCACTCAACCCAAAGGTTTATAGCAGGCAACCACAATATCGAATGAAAATAGTGTATTAAAGGGGACCTTGAAATAAATTTGCATGAGGCTGAATATGTTTGCATTTTATCTCTTTTGCTCTGCATCATGCAACTAGGAATGGGTTTGAAAAGATACTTTCTAATCATGGCACTGATTTCACTATCCTTTCTTGTGAAAATCTGCATGTGAGGAGACACTCCCTTGGCTGCTCTTCCCTGTCCCATGTTCTTGCAATGATGTTACCATATCACACTGACACAGTATGATTGGCTATAAATACTGTTGAATTTGCTTGAAATAAATATAGATTTTATACTTACGACTGAAAACTATGTGCAGAGAAAACTGGATGCTTCAGCGCTGGGACAAAGAACTTCAGCTTGACCAGGTCATAAGTTCAGAAGGATCCATTGGAGTGCTCAGCCTGGTGAGTTTTAGATGGTCCTCTGAGGTAACCAAGCCTAGGGAACAATAGCAAATGAAGCTACGAGAAGGAACATCCAAAAAGGCTGACATTCAGTTATTGTACTGTCCCCAGTCTGAGACACCTCGCTTCAATCCTCTGCTGCTTCAGGAACAGTAACTATTTCCCACTTCACCCCAAACTCTCGCTATCTAACCTTTCTCTCCTTTACCTTCACTAGCCTTATGTGGTTTGTGAGACTGATTGCATGTGTTTGTGAATTCCCCCAATAAAATCATTCTTTTTGACCTCCAACTGGTGTCTCTGCATTAATACTAGTATACAAAGGTGAAAAGATCCCGCAGCTACCCCCCATCTCTCAGGCCTCTTTTGGAGCTATAATTCCCCATCTTTCTAAGGAGACACTGGCACTGCTGGAGGACCTCAGGGTCTCCCACCTTTGGGGTAACAATGAGGTGTGATGAACTACATGGATCTTTGAGTGAGCTGCTGTGGAGGGTCCGAAACAGCATGCATCTGATAAGCACATGCCACTTAAAAATGAATAATGGGTCAAACAACTTGAACAGGACTGGCCAAAGACATTTGGTTGCCTGAGCCAGAGGATAAGCTGGTGCCCTCTGCCAAGACCATGCACAGAAGCTGACAGGGAGGGGGTAGCTGAAATCCAACCCTGACTGGGGTGTTTTATGACCTATATATGAATCTTCCTCAAAAGTTCACGAGGAACAATTGAAAAGCTAGCACTGCTGCACTCAGTGCCTGACAGCTGAAGTAGTTGTTTCCTCTGACTAATGGCAGAGCTGGTCCTGAGCAATGAGAGCATTCCTGTGTGTCTAAATGTTCATTTTGTTGCCTTTTGCAACTAGGTTGATCATATGCATTCCACAAAGTACACTCCTCAGGTTGGTCTAGATTTACTAAGTGCCTTCTTCACATTACACAACATAGATGCATCTTATGACATCATTTATGAATTTAAAAATAAGAGGCACCAGCTGGAGTTATCCACACTGAGACTGAATCATAATCCAAATAATAAATGTTAGAAAAATCAGTAAAAACAACCCAAAATAGACACTGGAGGGTAGGTCCTCCTTTTGCTCTGTCAGAAAGAGATGGCAAATCTCCCACTGATCTCTAAATAGGCTTGGCAACTCTTGCTGGAGGTTCCATTCATGACAGAAGAAATTAAGCAGGACAGGATTAAGTAATAGGGTACTAGTGACGTTATTGAAAGCTCTCTCTCTCTATTTTCCATTACGGATGGCAGATGATGTGTGTGTGTGTATGGATGTGAACCCCTGTAGAGTAGGAATGCAGGATGTATAGCTCAGCAGATGATGTTGGACTGCATTTCTCATCATCCTTGATTGGAGTTTAGGAAAGTTCCATTCTGGACTATATCTCATAACATCCTCCACCTACCATTACTAGTGCTTAGAGGTGTTGTTGAAAAAGTTACATTTCCCATGCTCTTCCCTCACTACCATGGGCCTTGCTGACTAGGAATGATGGGAAGTGAAGTGAAGTAACATCTGGAGGGCCACAAAGTTCCCACCTTTGCCGTAGTGGAATCACCAAAGGCCTCAGAACTTCTATTGTTGTTTATTTACAGTATTAAATTTCTTATATTTCTATTTCTAAAAAAACCCACATTTGTTTCTCATAGTAATTGAAATACATAAAAGCTAAAAACAAGTAACAATAAAAGGAATAGCTAATATAGACTAATATAAAACTACTTCTCTTTCCTCTCAGAACAAATTATAGGGAAATGCAATTCAATGGCAATTTTAAGGCTATATAGTTTTCAGCTAGTCCCATCCCATCAATTGGGACCCTACACTGTTATAGTGCTATTACTCCACTTTCAACATCCTGTGGAATTCTGGTGTACAAAGAGCTCTCTGGCTGAGAATTCTAAAGCCCCCCCCAACTGCAAACCCCAGGATTCCATAGGATGTTGAAAGTGGAACAATAGCACTATAACAGTGTAGTATGGAAAGGTCCTTAATCTACCATCAAAATCATGTTAATGTTGCAGCTAAACAGGCCTTATCATGGACAGTGGTCACAGCCCAGGAAGCCATCTTCCTTGTCAGCACCATCTCTCAGAAGAGGCACTTAAGATGATGGTTTCAAATGTTGATCTCACAGTGGGTATGGACAAGTTCATGATGTCATATGCTCCAACTGTCCTGATTGGGCAGGGAAAGTCCCAATTAATTCTCTCTCATCCCACTTTTTCAGCTGCTTTTAAAATGTCCCAGTTTCTCTCTCCTCCTTCCACCTTCCCTTTTTATCCACCACACTTTACAGATGAAAATTGAAACGTATGTGGGCAAATCAGACTGTGGTCAAGCAAACAAGGAAAGGCTGTGGCAGTCTGCTTTTGCCTGAGCTTACTGGGAAGGGCAAGATTCTGCCCTCTCCTTTCCTCTCTCCACTGCTGAGTTAATTGAGGGCAAGTTACTTTTGCACTTTGAACTCGGTTTGCAGCGACTGAAGTAAGCTGAGGATAACAGGTTAATTGGGACAGTCCCTGCCAGATTCGGACAGTTGGAGGGTATGAATCTGTCTTTGTCCAGAGTCCTACCATAGACGTACAGGAAATGTTTCACTTAAAATGACATATTGTTTTATATTGATGTCTTAATATAATTCATATGACCTTTGAATTTGGTTGAATTGTCTTAATGACTGTTTTAGTCTTGATGTCATTATTTTAATTTGAAGAGTAAAAAGAGAAGGAGAAAGAAGATCTCAATACACAGTTCATATGGGAACAGATGTTAAGTTGCCATGGGCTCAGATCATTTAGGCGAAAACCAGCAGTTTCAAAATTCTTGTTATATCCTGCATCCACACTACGTCAGTAAACTCCTTCGCAGTCATACTTTAAACCAGCTGGAATTTCTGGGCCCTTTTCTGAGGCAACCCCACACAGAATATGTTATGGTGCTTGTGTCTACATGTGACTAAGACATGACTCAACAGGGTCATTCCTTGGTGTTGTGTGTTGCTCTCCTACCATAAACCAGATCTGAGTAAAGATGTGGCAGTTTGTGTGAAATGGGATGATCTAAAATGGCTTTCACAGCTGTTGATGTGGAGTGGGGTGCTGTTTGAATTGTGTTAGATCTGAGTGCGTTATTTGGATTTCAAATCTACTGAAAACAGGATAGCAACATTTTTATTATTATTATTTTTATTAAAATCTTATCCTTTATCCATATACATAAACAATATGCCATATTTCTATTTTTGAACTGTATAAAAACATGTTTGCATAAAATACAATTCTTCTTTTACATTATTCTTCTCAATAATTGTATGTTAAGGATCTTCTTATTCCCCACCCTCTTTTTTTCTTTTGCAAATTACACATCTGTTCTTTACATTCACCCTGATTCCCTTTAACTTTATCTAAAGTGATCCTTCTCTTTATTTCTTAACATATTTTCAACTTCCTGCCTTCTCTTGTTGGAGTATTTTTCTATTCTTTTTAACGATACCTCCTTAAATTTTCTATTCATGCCGACTTGCCTTGTTCAAAGCAATACTCATGATTGTCTACAATTGCTCATTGTCACTCCTAGCTTCTCCATGATGTTCTTCTTCATTATCTTCTTGGCATAGTCGAGTCCAGTTATTCTCAACATATTTCTTTACTAATGCCATTTCTCTTTCTTTTCCCCCCTGCTTCTCTCGCTTTATGGTAGGAGTTAAGTCATCCAATGTTACATATTCTAATAATTTAATCAGCCATTCTTCCATCTCTGGTACTGCATGATTTTTCCAATATTTTGCGGCTGTCACCATATATAATATTGCTTTTCAATGCTTCTTGTAAGCTTTGCCTACTTGATGCAACACATTCAATAGAAAGATCTCCGGTGATAATGGTATATTCATTTGTAAAATTTCCATAATTATCTTATGAACCTTTTTCCAATATTTTTTTACTTTTGGGCATAACCACCACATATGGAAAAAGGTAAAGTTTTCTTCTTTACATTTCCAACATTTCTTCTCACACATCTTGTATATCTTGCTTAAAAACAGGATAGCAACATTTTAAACACTGTTGATTTGAATCAGTGTTGTTTAAATGCATATAGTCCACTTCAAGGATTTTTTTAACTATTATTTAACCAATTATAATAGATTGAATCACGCAGACTGCAAAACAATGTCCAGAATAACTGATTGGAGAATTTCCCAGTGGAATGAGTATAACTATTATTGTTCTGGCCTTGGGGTTTCTTTGAAAGTCTCTTAAATTCAAGAACATTATTTTCTTGCTGTCAGAGCTTAGAAATGTTGGCCAGAATTCAGGATCATACTTATGAATGTGTAAACTGGAGTCATGCATCCGTAGCTAATCCGTATTCATAACTATTTCCCTGCCCCAACCTCCGTTATGAATTATGAGCTGCACAGAGCAAAGGAAATCCATTCTGCTGGTGATCAGGACATGGGTAGATGATGACTCCACCTCTCTTCCTCCAGTGAGCAAGGCTGTAATGATCAGAAGCAGGACCTCCTATCAAACTTCCTTGTCATCTGCCCATGACTTGATCATCAGCAGAATGGACCCCCTTCTCTCTCTATAGCTGATACCTAGTAAAGTGGTATGAGGAGGGTTGGGCCAGGAGACACTACTTATCTATGCAACTAAGGTAGTTATTTCACACAGCATTTGCCATATGAAAGGACCCCTTGAGCGTCACATGAATGTGAGGAACAGTCCACACGACACACTCACAGCCGCGCGACACTCTAGGGTCTGGCAGGCAACGCTTGCACACATTTTCATTTTTGACTTTGAGCCGAAAATGGTGTGCAATAGCGCATTGCTCCGGGGCCCTGCATGCACTTGCCATGCGTGTGGAGCTCCGGATCCGTGGCGCACTGCGGAAGGAAGAGGTGGGGCTCTCGTGCGAGCAGGTGGCAGCTGCGGAGCTGAAGGAACCAGGATGTGAGAGCCTCTCATTGGAGGCTGCTCGTGTGATCCCTGCACCCCAGCTCCGTAAAAAAGTGCGTTGCGGAAAGAACCTAAGACGTGCATGTAGAATTCTGACTGGTTTTTTGTACCTTTCTTCAAAAAAGTAACTTTTCTAAGCTTTCTCTTTCTCTTTTGTTAAGAAAACAGCATTCTGTCGGGTAAAGAAAGTTAGTGGTAAAGGTTAACACATTAATTGTTAATAAGCTAAAAAGCATTTATGTTGAAAGGGTGATATTTGTTAACAAGTTGATTTTAATTTGGTGTTTAAATTTGTGTGGCATTACTACATTAAAAGCCTTCTCAGATTAAAAGTGAAAATCCAATTCATCATTTTAATCCTCCCGATTTGCCCCTGTTTAAGTTTTAGAGCAGTGGTTCTCAACCTGTGGGTCCCCAGATGTTCATGGACTTCAGCTCCCAGAAGCCCTGAGCATTGACCATAGTGGCTGGGGCTTCTGGGAGCTGAAGTCCACGAACATCTGGGGGACCCATAGGTTGAGAACCACTGTTTTAGAGAGATGGAAACAGCTGCACGAATTGTTGAAAACCCCATTTTTCAATCACCCCCTCAAAGCCTTGTTTTTCCTTCCTTTCTCCTTTCCTTAGACTCTTATCTCCTTAGCCTTCCACTTAAATTTACTGATTTCCATATGCATCCTAGCAAGAGCTCCAGGAAGAAGAGCTTCCAAACTTAGACCCTTTCCGCATGATGATGGCGTCCCAGTATGAGGACCTGAGAGGAGCGGGATCACAACAACACTTCCACATGATATTATCGTAGTCCCACCCTTCTCACATTGTCAGCCGGTGCAATTGCAGACTATATTATTGATGGAAATACTCAGTCTATATACCGTGATCATGCAAACCTCCCGTTGCGGTCGGTCATGTAGAAGGGCTGGAAGCACAATTTACGTGCTTCTTCCCCTATTACAGCATGGGAAGAAGACTGGTTGCAGTCTGGAAGGATGGAGCATGTCCTTCAGTCTCCCTTCTGCAGGCAGCCGGTTGCGTGCAGAGAGGAGTGTTGGGAACACACTCCCATCCTGGCAGGGGCGCTGCTGGGATTGTGACGGGCTGACGCGCGAGAGCATCATTGTGCAGAAAAAGGCTAAATTTGCCAGGATAGATTAGGAGCCTGTGGTGGAGTCTAGTGTCAAGCACAGGAGACGGAAAGAAGAGATTCTTTCTAAGCTGCCCTCACTACTTGTGACCTAAACCCTGTAATTTTCCAATCCTCAGGGACTAAAAAATAGCGAGATGCAGTTTTGTGAAAATGCAAGTGAACTAAACTCTAGATGAACAATAACTTAGGTAGTATAAAATCTGTTGGCTCTTTAGTGTTGTCTCTCATTTTATTAATTAATAATTTAATTAGTAACTTAATTTTGGAGAAACGTTAATACTGAAATGCCAATTTGAGCGAATCACTTTCATTAAAAAATAAATTTTATTAAGTTGCTCTTTTTCATTGACAAATGTTCAACTTATTCATAACTTACTTGATTTTAAATTTCTAGTTTCTGTCACTACATTCTGTACAGGACATTCTAGAATAGCATTTTTGTGACAGAAGAGAGTATGAGAGAAACACTGGGGAGGAAAAAGGAGTTTTGTGGCACCTTTATTACTGATTTATTCTAGCATGAGTTTTCATGGATTACAGTCCACTCATCTAAGTAGAACTAAATTTCCCAGAAGTAGAATAGATAGTACTCATGCTTCAGAGATAACCAATAGCCTAGCAAACTTCTCTCTTAGTTGATGGAGGTCAGAACCTTTAATTCTTTGATGCTTTATGATAGTTGTTACAATTCTCCTTTTCTGAACCCTGTTTCCCTTGACCCACATCCTCTGATGGAGAGCCTTCTCAGTGGCTGCTCCTGGGCTATGAAATTTACTCCCAAAGGAGGCTCACATGGTTGCTACTCTGCTCTTTCTTGCTGTTATTTTTTTCAGCTCTGTATTTAAACTGTCCTTCAGACTTTAACAGGTTGCAGTAGAAGGATGTGCAATAGGTGTACTGTCTTATAATATTTGATGTGTGCTTAAGGTACTTTTAATTGTTTTAAATTACTGTCCTAATTGGATTGTTTGTTGAATGCTTTTAAAGCTTTTGTAGCACATATTATGTCAGCTGTTCAGCTATTTTAACTGATTTTGTAGAGCTTCTTTGGGTCCCTTGTTGGGAGAAAGATAGGATATAAATCAAACAAAATAAATATAATAAAACAAACTGTGTTAATATGTACCTGAGGAAGTGGACCAGAGGAAGTGGACTACAATCCATGAAAACTCATGCTAAAATTGTTATTTGCAGTCAAATTAAGCCTATGAATGTGAGACTTCCAGGAGACCTGGTCATCTACTGCCCTGCTCACTCTTCAAACTCCATGCTGTAGCATCTTTGATTTAATCAGTTTGGCTCTAGTATGGTCTCCCTCTTTTCCTACTGCCGTTCACTTTACTAAGCATTATCATTTTTTCCAATGGGTTACGTCATCTCAGGATTTGTCCAAAGTACCAACTGCCTCAGTTTAGTCATCTTGGCTTCTAGGGAGAGTTCAGGCTTGATTTGCTGTTGGACCCATTCATCTGTCATTTGGCAGGCCTTGGTATCTGTAGAATACTTCTCCAGCAGCACATTTCAAACGAGTTGATTTTCTTCCTCTCAGCTTTCTTTGATGTCCAGCTTTCACACCCATACATAGACACTGGAAATTCTGCAGCATGAATTATTCTCACTTTGGTATTTAATGGTATGTCATACTAAAATAAATTAGTTTTAGAGGTGCCACAAGACTCTCCTCTCCTCTCCTCTCCCCACTTCTTCCCATCTTTTTATATTGAAACAGACTGATGCAGATCTCTCTTTGAAGAATAAGAGAAAGAAAGAAGCAGGCATGTTGCCACCACAGGGAGAATCTAGAATACGACCGGTTTGGCCAGCTTACAGAGTGAAACACATTTCAAAAAAAAATCCAGTTGTTGGGAGATTTGGGAATGAGGTGGAAGCAAGCCTGTGGGTGCATCCATGTGGGTGCAAGCTTTCTATAAATAAATCCCCAAAGGTGAGATGTGCTCCTATAGGGGGTCTGGGAATTTGGGGGCTGTTCACTGTGTTGCAGTATGTTCACTGTGTTGTCTTCCTTAGGTGTTCCATCTTTTCAGATTTAAATAGTCTTAAAATGATTCGAAGAAAGAAAGAAAGAAAGAAAGAAAGAAAGAAAGAAAGAAAGAAAGAAAGAGAAAAGCATTGTTGCAGACGTGCTTGCCAATAAAAACACAAGCTGTTTCTGCTTAGGCAGGATATTGGATGATGCGTCACAGGAAAGATTCTGTCAGGGTGGAGTGGGACGGTTATTATTTTAAAACCTCACTGTAGTCAATGAGGCTTGAATTTCTATCATGTACATAAATTGGGCATGGTATAATTAGCCAAGCTACTGATGATGATGAAAATGATGAGTTCTTGCAGTAGGAAAGTGTAGCAGTGCAGCCCACATGTTCCATGAATCCCTTTAGATACGAAGAGGGAAAGTGTGAGGCAGCAGACGTTGATTGGACACATTTTCACTTTTAGGGAATTTACCTCAACGTGTTGCTAGCACCATGTGCGACTGCCATGGGAGCAAATGGGGCATGAATCTCCTGTAAATAATGGTAAAGTCACATCTTGGAATTTGTTGTTATGTGCCTTCAAGCCAACTCCAACTTATCCTCCTTTGCAGTCATACTTTAAACCAGCTGGCAAAGATTTATTCATGGGAGGATTCTTTGAAGGCTAAAGGAATAGGACTTGCCCAAGATCACTCAGAGATGACCCAGTAAATATTGCAATGTTTAGCATTTATGAAGTGTCACTGTGTTGGCTGCATCACTATGTACAGTGGTGCTTGAAGCCAAGGCTCACAGGGTTGAAGCATTCAGACGTTTTAGTAGCAGAGGCAGTGAAGTCATCTAACACTCTCTTAATCTTCTCTCTGTTCCCTTCAGTCTCAGCTGCAATCCTTACAGGAGCTGTGGAAGTAACTTTTCCCAGCTACAGTCTATTGTTGTAACCTACCTGCCTTGGATCCCATGCTGGGAAAAAAGTGTGATAGTAAACAAACAAACAACCCTTATTGCAGCACAAAGTATTTTAGAGTAGCTTGGTCTTAAATGTGCAACTAAGACCCGTTAATTTTACAAAAGAGATAGAATCAGCTTGTTGATATAAGCCATCACAGTTGCCTAAATATTTGGACTCCTCTTTGACAGTGGGGGATGGTTGTGATGAACGCTTTGTACCAAAACGAATGAATATAGGCGTACCTCACTGAACCAGGCCTCTGACACTGAGGTTCCCTTTTACAAATACCCTCTCCCAGTCCTCTTTCTCTTACTCATCTTTCATCTAGAATTTTTTTAGCAGTATCAGCAGAGGGTAGGACAATGAAGGAGAGCTGGACAAACCCAGTCATTTGACATGCAATTCCAGCAGCATGCCTGCAGTAAAGTATGCACTAAAGACAGGATTCTGCTGTAGCCAATCTTACCACAGCCACGTGTCCCTGCCTAAAACAGATAAGGTAAACAGCAGCTGACTCCAGAATCCCATATTAAGCGTGCATGAATAGCAAAACAGAGAAAATAGAATAGCAGGAAAGCCTGTCTTACATTTTTTAAAAAAATGGAAATTATAAGAAAACTAAGGGCTGATGAAAAGAAAGTCTGGCCACAATAGTTCATGCCTCAGTCACCTCACAATTAGACCACCATAATGCATGCTGTATGGGACTACCCTTGAAACATTCAAAAATGGCAAAAATGTGGCACCCAGACTGGTGTTAGGTGTGCATTTTAGAGACCACAAAACACCAGTCTTATGAAAATGGCATTGGCTTCCCATTTACCTGCACACACAATTCAAGGTGCTAATTCAAAGTCCTAAAAGACTTGGGCCCAGGATATCTGAAAGGTGGCACTCTCCTACATAAGCTTGCCTCAAATTTGAGATCTTTGGCAGAGGCCCTGTTGTGTGCCTTAGCACGTAGTGAGGCTAGATTAGGGTGCACAAGGGAGAGAGTTTTCCACCCAACTGTGGAACTGCATGTCTTGTGGTGATTGAAACTATGTCTATTTCGATTGTTTGAAAACCATTTTTAAGGATTATTTTTAGATGATTTTCAAAAGTTCTTAGGAGTATTTGTTGTTCATTTTTTGTTTAATTTGGTTTTAAAGTTTTTACTTCTGTATTGTTTTAAATGGTTTTTACCTGTTGTGTATCACCTTAGGGGTGCTGGTGGGATGTGCAGCGATGTATAAATACTTTAAATAGATACACAGATGGGGTGAGGGGGAGAAGAGGCAGCCCAGCATTCTTGGATGCATATTTTGGAAGAAGCCTTTATCTGTTCTGTAGAAGATTCAAAATATTTTTATTTACTTATTCAAGTCTTGCCTGGCCTGGTTGTTTCATTCTGTTTGTGCATATTGTTATTTTGCGGGGGGAGTTTGCTGAAGGAGCCTATCCCTATTCTTTCTATGTTATTTCTAGTGCTGGTACCAATTTTCTATTAAAGAAGTAATGCTCTGGAACACATCTACAGTACTTTGACAGCAGAGATTATACCTGCATATGAAATACAGGAGTGGCACAGTGTTTTCAATTGGCCACTGGAAGTGTCACTGTTAATGGAAGCTTAACTTGCTGGCTGTTATTCTCATTTTGTTGTCCATTTCTTCTTGCCAAGCTGCCATTTCACGCCCGCTGTTTCTTTAAAGAGGTAAACTCTGAAGTGCTGATAACATTTTGTATGGCAATTACGATTTCCTGGAATATTTTTGGCTTCAAGAGCCAATACTCTTTGGCTTTTAAATCCATGAAGGGCAAGGAGACTGCAAAGCTAATGAAAAAATACAGCATACAGACAGAGTACAGTGTGTACTGTGCATGCAGTGCAATGACACATATGACTGAATGCTGGATTTGGGAAGGAAAGAAGGAGACCGTTGAATCAAATTGACTTTTGCCATGACCTGACATGTGTTTTATGGGGGCTATTTTTGGCTAGAGAGGATTAAATGTTGGACTATGACCCTGGAGGCCAGGGTTTGATTCCCCACTTGGCCATTGAAACCCACTGGGTGACTTTGGGTGCATCACACACACTCAGCCCCAGAAAACCCCGTGATAGGTTTGCCTTAGGGCTGCCATAAGTTGGGAATGACATGAAGGCACAGAACAACAACAATTTTGGCTACCTCTCCCCTCTCAAAAAATTAAATCAACCATAAGAGAAAGTGACTCAACGGGTGAGAGGATAGTGTTTCGTAACAACTTCTACAGCAGCATTGTAACACATTGTTAAATAACCATGTACTGAAAAAACTCCCCAGGCCAGAGGTGGTTGTTTCAGGATTTTGTTGTTGTTTTTAGGAAAATGCTGGTGAGAATATAATTGTGTAAGCAGTGCAAAGGGAAGCTGAGTAACACTTTCTCCATGGCTTGCTTTTTGTGATCAAAACCCACTCCTTTCACAAGAGACTCCAGAATCTGCAAATGTGTGGAAAATAGTGCAATCACAATTGCCTGCCCTTTGCCACAAAACTGTGTTTCTCTAAAACACCCAGGTCAATGAAAGACTGGGTAATGACTCTCTAAGGTTGTCAGACCCTACCCTCCATTGGTCTCTGCAATATGGATGTAACCACATTGGGGTACTATGCAGGGCTCGCATATTCCTTCCCATATACTCTCAGTCACAGTATTAGCCCTCCACTGTCAGGGAATAATACCAGTGGATATTTTTGCTATTTTTTTTATTGTTTACAAAGTTCCAGAGGGATATCATGTATATTTTTTCTTGCCTGAAATAAAATTCTAGAAGGAGCACAAAAATTATGGCTGCTATCTGGTAAATGTGCTACTGTCCAATTGCAGCAGTGTTAAAAATCTGGATTTCTCCATTATTATCTATAGCATGCAGTTGTTTTTCAAAGCAGAAGAAGAAGAGGAGGGAGGGAGGGAGAAGATCTTCACCACCACCGCCATATACAAAGATTCAAAATTAACCAGGAATTCCTTTTTTTGGACGATAGATATATCCCTCTTTGTTGCTATGTGCCTTCCAGTAATTTCCATCCTACGGCAACCCTAAGAAGAATCTATCACAGGGGTTTCTGAGTGAGATTTGTTCTGAGGGTGTTGCCCTTGCGTTCCTTTGAGGCTGGGAAAGTATGACCTGCCCATCATTGCCTAGTGGGCTTCCATGGCTGAGCAGGAATTTGAATACTGAGGTCATTCTGCGCCGCACTGTTATAGTGCTATTCTTCCACTTTCAACCTCCTGTGGAATTCTGGGATTTGTAGTTTCCTGAGGCCCAAGAGCTCTCTAGCTGAGAAGTCTAAATGCCCCCTCCCTAAACTGCAAACCCCAGGATTCCATAGGAGGTTGAAAGTGGAACAATAGCACTATAACAGTGTAGTGTGCAAATGGCCTTGGTCTCAAGAGTTGTAACTCAAACCACTAAACCATGCTGGCTGTTTTTGCACTAAGAAAAAGTCTATGGCAGCATTGCTTCCCTCAATGTCTATCACAGCTCCACTAGCGGCCTAAAGATAATGTAAAATGGCAGCAGGTTCATTTCTCAAAAAATAATTGTGTGTGATAGTGTCTGCCTATTTTGTCTCATATTTCTGGATCTGCAGGGGTTAGAAACTTGCTTAGAAAGTTAGCTGGCTAGGAATCCAGGCCAGTTAACGGTCCAGTTGGAAACTAAACGGCATAGTTAGACTTTAGGTAAAACCCAGCCAACCAGGCAATATACCAACCCTAATGTTGAAGAGCAATTTTTGGTGTTTAAAGCCTTGAATTATCCAAGCCTTAAACCCTGCCTGCAACTGAGCCTGTGCACACATCCATCAATTTTGTTCCAGTGTTACTCCTTTGAAATATTATGAAACATATTTATAAGATGCAAAGTGAAGGGCTTTGAGCTTCAATGGCCAAGCACACATTTAAATGCAGAAATTTCCAGGTTTAATCTCTGTCATGTCAAAGTAATGCTAGCAGATTTTCCTGCCTCAAACCCAGGAGAACCACAGCTAGATGCATACTCCTCAACTGTCCCAATTTGGCAGAGACAGCCCCAATTAATCCTCTGTCATCCCATTTTTTCAGCTGCTTTTAAAACGTCCCAGTTTCTCTCTCCTCCTCCCACTTGCTCTTTTGTCCTTTGGTTACATCCATCATAGCAAACTAAGGCCATTTCCGCACCGGGCTTTTAAAATGGTGCAGAGCGACCTGCAATGGAGGTCTTCTACACCGTAGAGTGGACTGGGGCAGCCTACTTTTTGTAGTTCCATACCCCAGTCCGGTTCTGCATGACCGGAACTGTCGCGCAGCGTGGTTTTTAAAAACCTCTTTTTAGAGGTTTTTAAAAAGCACGCAGTGCGCAAGTCCATCGCCGCTCTCCGGAGCAGATTTGCAGGCATGCACAAGTGCACGCCTGCAGACCTTCCAGGGGCGGGCTTTCGGCTGGCGAGCTTCTTCGGTTGGTGGAGAGCCTCCACCAACCAGAAGCCAACATTTTGGACGTGGAGAACTGCGGAGAGATGGACTTGCCCTGCTGCTCTTCACGACGGACTCGCCCGGACGGAGGAAAAATCTGGTGAGTCCCATTTCTGCCCGATTCACACCCCACATGCGGAAAGGGCCCAAGTTCAAAATGCAAAAGCAGTTTGCACCCAGTTAGCCCAGGAAGTGGGAGAAGAGACAAGGGAACAGAATCTTTCCTTTCCCAGTAGGCCTGGGCAAAAGGAAACTGCTACAGCCTATCATAGTTGGTGTGTTTTTAATTAATAAGTTTTGCCATCTTGACCACACTTTGATGTTGCTTGGCCACATGCGTCCTGGATTTTATCTGTGAAACATTAGAGCAGAGCTTTCCAAACTGTGTGTCGCAACACATTAGTGTGTTGGCTGAAGTGCGTAG